>JAOXYF010000013.1:12779222-12790426 GCA_028565775.1 Sternarchorhynchus goeldii
TATATATATGTGTATTATATGTGTGTGTGTGTGTGTGTGTGTGTTTACATTATCTGACATCATGCTGTGCTGGTTTTGTTTAAACCTATTGTATTTAATCCCCATGTTCAGTTGCAGGACAAGATGATGCTTTGTCGAGACTGTGAGGCTTACAAAGAAGAAAAGGCTGAGATTTTCCTGACAACTTTACTTAATGTTTTGCAAAAGATGAATTCAATGAATGATTGCTGAGTGTAGATGAAGCTATTCTAAGAATGAGCAACACCTACTGAAGCTCACTATCTCTACAACATACTGAAGATTTAGATTTGAAAGACATTTTTGAAAGATCACTCATAGGGTTATATTTGATATACAAATGTAATTAAAATATTATAGTGTGTCCCTATCGTATTGATCAATTTTGACTGCAAACTGCAGTAGACGAGACAAAATGAGGGAGCATGTTTTGTACTTATTTCAGTTTTCTGAATTATTTTTGCTTAGAGAATAAATGCATTAAACATCATGTGTACCAAGCTACATCAAGCAGTATTTAAACTCAATCTACACTAAACATCACTCAATTTTCTTTTGTTGTTTTCTCTTTTTTTGGTGCTCCTTCAGCTATTCTGTTGTAGCTCAGATTTATGAAACAAGCCATCAATGGTGTGCAATACTGAAAAATTTGGTATCAGTCTGATACCAAGTTACTACAGGGTCAGTGTCAATACCGATACCATTTTTTTTTTAACAAATAAAGGCATCTTATGTACTTTCATGTAGCAGTGTTACATGATTTATGCGTCGAGTCTACCATCAATATGCTAAATCTGAATACTTTTTCATGACAAGTGATTTTGTGATTTTTGCTTTCAACTGTTAATTAGTTAATAATCTGCATGTTAAGACCCAGGACAGCAACATTTTTAGAAAAAATAGACAATGTAAATAATAAAATATTATAAATAATAAAAACATATATGTTTTATTACTATAATTAACTGATATTGCAAACATGAACCTCCTTGGTCTTGAGTACTAGTTGCTCTCTAGGCCACATTCTTTTCCTGCCTCCTCTGCCAGTCTTGGCAGTGGGGCTCTCCTCTTAAAACATTGCTAATAATGCTAATTAACTCCTATTTTTATTTTCTAGTAGCAGTAAAATATGCTTTTTATGCTTTCAAAGTAATTTGTTAGTGTTTTTAAATAATCTGAATGCAGGATTTTGAAGAACACATTTAAGCTTTATTGAGAAAAATTTGAACTGGCTCAGCTAACATAAAAAGTGGAATGTAATAGGTGGAGCTGTGAGGAATGTCTGGATTACCCCAGGGCAACTAACTAAGATCCCTGTATGTAGCATTCGAAGTTGGTCCTCAGAGGAAAATTATATCCTTAAAGATTTATGACACCAAGACCAAATTCAGGTGAACAGTTAGTTTGGCAGTGAGCTGAATGCACCATTTACATGAAACATTTCCATGTGAAGACAGCTGACACAGATACAACTCGATTAATCAAACAAAACAAAACAATAATCCTTCTCCATTCCTATTTCCTGTCTTTATACAAGTATGAAAGCAAAAGCAAATGAGAAATTAACAATTTTTAATAAATATAATGGAAAGAATATCTTCGCTATAACGACAACTACAGCAACAAACTATTTGTATAGCACTTTCTTAAACACAGTTGTTTGGATGTAGCTGTTTGTCGAGAACACGAAATAAGATTTACCTTGCAAAAACCAAAAACGTTTCGCTACTTTTAATTGTGGGTCACATTTTCCTAACAAGGATTTAACTGTCGCAATGCTTCTCCAATACATGTGGCTGCGCTGTTCAACTTCGAGTTTACCAAGGTTGACCGGAAAAGGCTTCAAAATTTCTATGGAAGAAGTTCAGAAAAAAGTCACCACTCTCTCAACGAGACGAACAACAAAACGAAATAAGAATTCACAACTTTGTGATTTGGTAGCTCTTATTTACAGACCGCATCTGTCTACAAAGGTACGATTTTTGGTCTATAGTAGTAACTGGTAAGGTTCTTAAATATGCACATATGTTTATATAATTTTGGTTTATGTTGCTACTGCTAGGCCAGCCTGCTAGCTAGCACTAGCTCAGCAAACGGTATGGTTTTTTCAGGCTACTGCTAGACATCTGTCCTGGGTAAATCCCTCTCCTACCTAGCTACGTGGTTTTCAAATAAGTCGTGGTAAAATAAATTGTGAATGTCGCTTCTTATCTGCCGAGCTTTGCCGCCCTATCTAAACCTACGGCTATAAAAATTTGAACACTTTGCAAACAACTTGCATAGCTAGCTAGCTAAGACAAATGATTGCTTGCCTTCAGTGTGGTTACTAGCAGCAATATCTCCATTTTGATATGACGCTAGTTGGTGAGAATTTAATTAGCCAGAATGAACCGATTTCGGATCGCAACTGAACAAATATACACATGAAACGGGTGTTAAACATTTATCTAACTGCCCTTATTGTCTTATTCAAACTGCATGCTAGCTAGCTAACGGCAGGCCTATAAAGCTCGTTAGCCAGCTGTAGTAGCTAGCCAGCCTACATCTATTGCTAATCAATGGATATTGCGCTTACCAGGGAATTTAGCAGATACGAAATTAGTTCTCCAAAACATCTTACCAGTAAAATGGCTCTTGTTTCAAACTAATTCTATATTTCGCATTCTGTGCTGGCTGATTTCTTTGGCAATGGTTCGTAATGCCTTCGCTTACTGTTTTTTTTGCTTAGCAGGTATATACGTAGTGGTGCAATGTCTGACAGCGAAGACAGCGATTTTTCAGACAATCAAAGTGACCGGAGCAGCGAGGCCGAAGAGGTGGAGGAGAACGAGGTAAAGAGAGAGTGTGTGTGTGTGTGTGTGTGTGTATGGATATGGCCAGTGAGTGCAAGTACAATGGTGGTGTTTCTTAATTGTACTGCGCCGCATTATGTGAAGTTGATGCCTCCTGTTCAGGGATGTTGAGCGAGCGAGCGAGCGAGCGTGTGTGTGGAGGGGGTTGTGAATTCAACACCCACTGATTCACATCTCCCCATCCCAGACCACCCCCAATTTTGAAAAGCTTAATACACACCTGCTCCTGTTCAAGTACCACATTTAAAGGGGTTTTGATGAAGCCAGAAAATGGTTACAGCACTGATCTCCTTCTCTGCAAAGGAAACATGGGACATTGAACCCATGAGCAAAGAGTAATGTGTGTGTGTGTGTGTGATGAAATGGAATGTCCTATCAAGGAGGAAGAGGGACAAGGAAGTGTTGCTGGTAGTGAGAAAGCAGAGGAAGAAGGAGAGGACTTGGAGGAAGACGAAGAAGAGTATGACGAAGAGGAAGAGGAGGATGATGACCGGCCACGAAAGAAACCACGGCACGGAGGCTTCATCCTGGATGAAGCTGGTAAAAAAAAAATCACCACCAGAACATCACTACCTTTTTTATCGCATGTCGTGAAATGCTAATTACTGTTTATAAAGTTATATTATTAGAAAGATCATAAACACTTACCTTGTTTTATTCCTGTTTCTTGACCAGATGTGGATGATGAGTATGAAGATGAAGATCAGTGGGAAGAAGGAGCAGAAGACATTTTAGAGAAAGGTGAGCATTTCAGAAAGGTCCTCATAAAATTTAGATTTATTTTTAGCTGTTACTATTAGATGTTCTTAATAATTGTGTGTGTGTGTGTGTAATGTGTATTTGTGTGTGTGTATATATAATGGGGCATATAAGGCTAATCTTTGTATGGTGTGTAGTAATTCCTGGGATGTGCAAAAAAGCCTTTACTCCTCTCTTTGTAATGGTTTGATTAATGATTTTTATTTCCTAATTTCCTTATTGTTTAGTGGGTTGTGGGTAAGATGGCATGCTATATATCCAGATATACATAGAGACCAGTGGTCAGTGTGGCATCTATAATGAGTACAAAGTTGCAACTAGATGTATTTGGGTTTTTAAAATCTAATATTACATATCTGGTGCTAGTTATTTTTGTTGTGTTCTCTGTGCTCATAATTCTTTGTCTCTTGTGCATGCCTTCTTCAGTTAACGGTAAACGAACTCCAGATTTCTCTGATTTTTGTTTTCTAAATGACTCCATCATTTTCTCGTGTTTTATAAAATCCATACCCATACTATGCAGCCTGTATAACACATGTCTGCAGTGTTTTGAAATTGTTTTTGTTAAAGTTTAATTTGCACACATTCTGATCAAGGAGCATGGATGGCAAATACTTGCTTTGGCCTTTCTCTTTGATCCTGGAGATCATTTACTTATAAACTTTATATAGTTCTAAGTTAAATAACTAAAAGTATTACTACTTGTAATTTTAAGTTCTTGGTAAGCTTTCAAGGGGAACCAATTGTGATAATTTGCCCGAAATTGCTCCTTTTAAAAAAAATGTAGTGAACTCCTCTCTTGGACAGACTTCATGTGCTTATTATATTGCATCAGCTAACAATAACATGACATTGACATCACATGGTTTCCATCTCTAAAATAAATACCACTTAGTGCCTGCTCAGTACTGATGAACTTTCTTTGTCTTCCTTTCAATTATTTCTGTGAATGATCTGTGCCCTTGACTGCAATTGCTGTGTGCACATGACATTGTATTATGTCTCATGTTCCTCCCTCTCCACATCTTCGCTGGACTTAAGCAGAGGAGGCTGAAGGTACGTCTCCTGTACAAGCGCCCACTCTCTGAATAGCTCTGAGGAACTGGTGTGTATCTGGTCCTCAGAGTGTAAGCAATGACGTAGAGGCACAGTACTGTTAAACAAGGGGACTTTTATACTTTTATTACAACCTGTATAGTTACGGTGGCCCTGAGAATCAAATCGCAAAAGCATTTATTAAGTTGCAGTTTTATTATGGATCAATTAAAATGCTACATTTTCAGAATGTTTTTTTTTAAAAATTTTTTAAATTAGTGCTTGTGTTGTGTATTAGTTCTGTGTTCAATTAATGTTTCAGTGCTGTGACCGCATGTAGCCAGTAGTTGTACAAATCTGTGATTTTTCTGATATGGTTTATTGTTGTAATGTGTCCCCCACCCCCTTTTCTTAATGTATTTGTGTTCTCAGTTAATGACTAAGGTTTGTGTCAATGCTGTTCAGATTTAACTCTGAGCCATCATATATAATTAGTCCTTTCAAAGATGCAAAGATTGTGACAACAGTGTAAAGATATTGGTAGTACTTCTATTTTGAACATGGACAGCATCAACTTATAAAAAATTAATTGCAGTATATGAAAGTGCATCCTTTCCTATTTCAGTTTCCAACCTTGACCATGTGGCTCTCGATGAGGACCACTCTGGCTCTCGGCGACTGCAAAATCTCTGGAGGTGAGGGGCCCATACTCATCCCGTCCTAACCTCTGCTTACAGGATGCGCCACTGGACTGGACTGAGAATCTAACGTTTTTTTTTTTTTCCTCTTGCTATACAGAGATTCCAGAGAAGAAGCCTTGGGAGAATACTACATGAGGAAATATGCCAAGTCTTCGGGGGGTGAACAGTATGCCTCCAGTTTGTGATTATATAATTGCAAGAATGACAAACTAGTCTTGCTTTAATTATTTGATTGATTAATTACAGATTCATTACTGAATCCCCACATCTGTGTGTGTGTGTTTGTGAGAGAGAGAACCTATTTTTATTTTAAATAAGAAACATCAAATTTTCATTGTTGCCTATGAAATGTCGTGATTTACATTTTTTGTTTTGTTTTTTTCTTCTAGTTTCTATGGAGGCTCTGAGGATCTCTCTGATGACATCACTCAGCAGCAGTTGCTCCCAGGTGTCAAGTACGTTCAACTAGTGCTTATCTCACATGGCACTGAATGAAGTTCTAATTCCATTTGAACTATGTACTAAAACACATTTTTTTTTTTTTTCTTCTTCTTCAGGGATCCAAATTTGTGGACTGTGAAGTGTAAGGTAAGTGGAGGCCAAGGATATACATGCAGTCAGGGAGGAAAACCAGCACTTTTAACATTGTCCTTGTTTGCTCGTTATGTTTCTCTGTAGATCGGTGAGGAGCGAGCTACTGCCATTGCGCTGATGAGGAAGTTCATTGCTTATCAGTGCACTGATACGGTATGCTGTTGATCCTTAGTGTTCACTCTCAAACCCAGGACCTTTTCCATCACATCCCATAATATTGTCATTGACAAGTATTCAAATACAGATCAGTATTCACGATGACTTTCTAATGTCCAGCCCCTCTTGCAACTGTAAACGAACAGTTTATGCTTATATCATTTGATGTTCTGTTTTACGGAACGTCTTGGTTCAGAACGATCAGTTATTCTCGTTCTTTTCTTCTATCCACCTCCACACAGCCGCTTCAAATCAAGTCAGTGGTGGCTCCTGAGCATGTGAAAGGGTATATCTACATCGAGGCATACAAACAGACCCATGTCAAGTCTGCCATCGAGGGGGTTGGTAACTTACGAATGGGTTACTGGAACCAACAAATGGTGCCAATTAAGGAGATGACCGACGTCCTGAAAGTGGTCAAAGAAGTAACTAATCTTAAACCCAAATCCTGGGTCCGCCTTAAGAGAGGCCTGTACAAAGACGACATTGCTCAGGTGGGTGGAGATTATGCAAATTGGATTATGATGCATAAGCAGGAGAATTCCAGTTTGGTTCTTGGAAATGTCTACTAGCATATATGAATTGGTTTTTTTTTATTTA
Source organism: Sternarchorhynchus goeldii (assembly GCA_028565775.1). Lineage (NCBI taxonomy): Eukaryota > Metazoa > Chordata > Actinopteri > Gymnotiformes > Apteronotidae > Sternarchorhynchus > Sternarchorhynchus goeldii. The sequence continues at coordinate 12,785,938 of JAOXYF010000013.1, forward strand.
TTTATTTATTTATTTTTTTCTTTGCATTCTGGTTTATGATAGTAATGTTATGTACTTTCTTTCCTTGTTTTAGGTCGACTATGTGGAACCAAGCCAAAATACAATATCTCTGAAAATGATTCCACGGATTGACCTGGACAGAATCAAAGCAAGGATGAGCATGGTAAGCAGTGTTTGTTCATTTGTTCTCTTTCTTCTTCTTACAGCAACTTCCTAAGTCATCAAGAGGTCTGCATGTCCCTAACTCCTTCTTTGTAATACTCTTACAGAAAGACTGGTTTGCTAAGAGAAAGAAGTTCAAGAGACCACCACAGCGACTCTTTGATGCTGAGAAGATCAGGTGGGAGAGCATTCAGTGTTGCCACCTCAGCGTGGGTTAGCATGTCCTTAAGTGAGATATGAGGCATTTGTCTTTTTTGGGGTTTTTTTTTGTTGTTCTTGGGGAAAATTTGCTTTCCCACAAGTGTGTGAATATGTTCTGTGTCTATGTTCTCAGGTCTCTTGGAGGGGAAGTCAGTCATGATGGAGATTTCATGATTTTTGAAGGCAACCGCTACAGCCGCAAAGGCTTCCTGTTCAAAAGCTTTGCGATGTCTGCTGTGGTAAGAGCCATCCCAGCCTTTGGACGTTTCCACCGCATTACTATAGGAATGTTGCCTTGAGTTCATGTGGTGTTCTCTCCTGTCTGCAGATCACAGATGGAGTGAAGCCAACTCTCTCAGAGCTGGAGAAGTTTGAGGATCAGCCTGAAGGCATTGATCTGGAGGTGGTCACAGAAACAACAGGTTCAGGCAAAATGAAACTGAAATGCACGTGTGAGTGAGAGTGTACGACACCGAGAAGAAGAGTGTTTAACCAGAGAGTTTGCGTCTAGGTAAAGAACGAGAGCACAACCTCCAGGCGGGGGACAATGTGGAGGTGTGTGAAGGCGAGCTCATCAATCTTCAAGGCAAAATTCTGAGCGTTGATGGCAACAAAATCACGATCATGCCCAAACACGAGGACCTGAAGGTACTAATCACTGGATATAATAATAATCATAATCATGATGATGATGTTCGTCTAACACATCACGTCTCTCGTGCTGCTCCTGGATGGAGCGACCCGTCAGAGACGTCTAGAAGTGCTGTATTTTAAAACATCTTTAAATCTAGACAAAATCTGTTTATTCAGTTTTGCTAATTGGTAAGGGTTTAGGGTTTTTTGTTTGTTAGTTTACATAAAGCTAAATTAAACAAACAAACAAACAAATTGTCTTGTACTTTTATTTGAAAAGCATGTTGAATACCCTTGTGTATGAAATGTGCTGTATAAACAAACTTGCCTTGCTTTGCCTTCAACTTTGTTGCTAAATTTTCTGTCCATCTCTACACTGTTGAGCCAGGCAGTGGTGCACTGCCCTTATCTGACCTCTCTTCTGTCTACAGGACCCATTAGAGTTTCCAGCTCATGAACTGAGGAAGTACTTCCGCATGGGAGACCACGTGAAGGTCATCGCAGGTCGCTATGAGGGTGACACGGGCCTTATCGTGCGCGTGGAAGAGAACTTTGTTATTCTGTTCTCCGACCTCACCATGCATGAAGTAAGCGTCACCAGATCTCACTCTTTTAGTGCTGCCGAACTGCCCAGAATGGAGTTTGCCATTGCAATTCACACCTCGCACTTGGCCCAGTTCATAGAGACAGTGGTTGAAGTGATGTTAACCCCACCACTATTCATTATCTGCGTCTTATTTGTGTGGAGATGCTTTCGAGAGACTCTCCTTGCAGTTCAGTGCTGGTGTATTGAGTGGCTGGCTGTGTGTATATCATTTGTTCCAGCTTAAGGTTTTACCCCGAGACTTGCAGCTGTGTTCTGAGACTGCTTCCGGGGTCGATGCAGGAGGTCAGCATGAGTGGGGGGAGCTGGTCCAGCTCGACCCTCAGACTGTGGGGGTCATTGTCCGTCTGGAGAGAGAGACCTTCCAGGTAGTTCAACCGGCACTATTGTGATGTCAGCCGTTTCTGCTTCACTTTGTGCTGTTCAGCTTCAGCTAGCATTAGTCACCACGTAGGGCACCGCTTAGTGGCGTGGGCTTCCAATCATGGGACCTCCTGTTGTCTGTGTTCTGGGTTGCCAGGTGCTCAACATGCACGGGAAGGTGCTCACGGTGCGGCACCAGGCCGTGAACCGGCGAAAGGACAACCGCTTCGCTGTGGCTCTGGACTCGGAGCAGAACAACATCCACGTGAAGGACATCGTCAAAGTCATAGACGGGCCACATTCAGTAAGCGAGGATCATTGTTGGTGACAAACGTATGATCTGTACGCTGTCACGTATAGTACATCGGGTGCATTACAGTGATTGCGAAGCAAGAAAAGTATCATTTTGGTGTGTGTGTGTGTGTGTGTGTGTGTGTCAGGGTCGTGAGGGAGAAATTCGCCACCTATTCAGGGGTTTCGCCTTCCTCCACTGTAAGAAACTGGTTGAAAATGGTGGCATGTTTGTCTGTAAGACGCGGCACCTTGTCCTGGCTGGCGGTTCAAAGGTACGCGTTCTATGTTTGTTCCTCTCCAGCCATCTCCCTGTCTGTCTGGGTTTTTTGGTTGTTTTTTCTGGCTAGTAACACTGAATACAAAATGATTATAAAGAGGGGGAACGCAGCCAAAATGACTTTTGTGTTGTGTTAGTTGAAGAAATATTTGGGGGGGGTATTTGTGTGTATATATATAAAATGTCAGAGATGTATGAAATATAATGTTTTTTTTTGTTCTCCCAGCCAAGGGATGTGACGAATTTCACTATTGGTGGATTTGCTCCCATGAGTCCACGGATAAGCAGTCCCATGCACCCTGGAGGAGGTGGTGAGTGTCTCCTTCCAGCTCAGAGTGGGATGAAAACTACCAAGTGCTTCAGTGCGGTTTGCATTGAAAAATGGCGTGGCCCTTTATTCCAGCTCGTAGATGAAATTGTACTGGTCTCCTTCCTTTTCAGGTCAGATGCAGAGAGGAGGTGGGGGAGGCGGCATGGGGCGTGGCCGTGGAAGACGAGACAACGACCTGATTGGACAGACGGTCCGCATTTCTCAAGGACCATACAAGGGTACAACACTTATGGGTTATTTTGGTGGCTCTTTATATTGAAGTTTCCTGAATTATTTCTGAAAAGTTGACTTGCATTTGAAATGTTTTCATCCGAACCCACATGCTCTTCTGGTAGGAAAACCGCGTCAGTCGCGATTCATGCTTGGTGTTTTCTCTTTGCCGAGTCTGTTTACTGTGCCCTTTTTTCAGGGTACATTGGTGTGGTGAAGGATGCCACGGAATCCACAGCGAGAGTAGAGCTCCATTCGACCTGCCAGACCATATCTGTGGACCGCCAGCGTCTCACCAGCGTGTACGTCACCACGTTAAAGCATCACGAGGGCACGACACGGGGCAAATATGGCAGATATGAGAGAATCGCTTGAGCTCATGAGACATTTATGGGCTTGTTTCCTTGCGCATAACTTGGGGGGGGAATATTTTTCTTCTTTCAGTGGAGCTAAGAGACATGGAGGAATGACCTCCACCCATGCTCGGACGCCGATGTATGGCTCGCAGACGCCCATGTATGGATCTGGGTCCCGCACGCCCATGTACGGCAGCCAGACGCCCCTCCATGACGGTGAGACTCTGAGGAAATCGCGTTCAGGAAGGCCTGTGTGCATGGATGGTTCTCCACTTATGTCTTTTTCTCGGTCCAGGGAGTCGCACCCCTCATTATGGCTCTCAGACTCCGTTACATGATGGAAGCAGGACTCCAGGGCAGAGCGGTGCTTGGGACCCCAACAACCCCAACACGCCGTCCCGGTAAGAGGCAGGACTCTGATACAGCACTCGCACAGTAACACGCACTAATGAAGCAACTGCAACGACCTTTACACACTTTACTGCACGTCTCAGATAGATCGTGGCACACTTTAATGGAGGCTTAGTTCAGTTTTGTGCTCCTACTTTAACAGGCCGGATGACGATTACGAGTTTGGCTATGACGATGAGCCATCTCCGTCTCCTCAGGGCTACGGGGGTACCCCTAATCCTCAGACTCCTGGGTACCCAGAAGTGCCCTCCCCACAGGTCAACCCCCAGTACAACCCACAGACCCCTGGAACTCCTGCCATGTGAGGAACTCTGTTTTTTCAGTGATCTGCTTCAAAAAGATATATACACACATGTGGGATATAACATAAGACTATATGGTTGTTCTCCAGGTACAACACAGACCAATACTCCCCTTATGCAGCCCCCTCCCCACAGGGCTCCTACCAGCCCAGCCCCAGCCCTCAGAGCTATCATCAGGTGGCCCCCAGCCCTGTGGGTTACCAAAACACCCACTCACCAGCCAGCTACCACCCCACCCCCTCACCCATGGCATACCAGGTACCATCACTGTCTTTTTGTGTGTGTGTGTGTGTGTGTGTGTGTGTGTGTGTGTGTGTGTGTGTGTGTGTGTGTGTGTGTGTGTGT
>JAOXYF010000013.1:12791941-12807510 GCA_028565775.1 Sternarchorhynchus goeldii
TGTGTGTGTGTGTGTGTGTGTGTGTGTGTGTGTGTGTGTGTGTGTGTGTGTGTGTGTGTGTGTGTGTGCGCACGCGCGCGCGCGCGCTACTGAATGAGAACACAATGTCTTCCTATTTGGAGTCCATGTAAAAGGGTTGGGGGAGGAGTTTGATTTAACATTGGCACAGTGTAAGGATATACAAAAACCTCATCAAACCTCATCCAGCAATTTTTCAACACGTGCCAGTTTACACCCATTTGGTGTATGGCAGGTATTCATGTCAAGCCCTGACTGACTACTTTGGGACATGTTTGTGCCAGAAAAAGGGATTTTTTTTGTTTTTTTTTGCGGTGTTTATGATGTAAATCTGACTCCATGTTCAAATCTTGCAGGCGAGTCCAAGCCCCAGTCCAGTAGGTTATAGCCCCATGACGCCTGGAGCACCGTCCCCAGGGGGGTACAACCCCCACACCCCCGGCTCCAACATCGACCAGACCTCGAGCGACTGGGTCACCACAGATATCCTCGTGCGTGTGAAGGACACCTTCCTGGATGGAGGGGTTGTCAACCAGACAGGCGTCATCCGCAGCGTGACTGTGAGTAAACAGTGTTGGTTGATTTTTGTCCAAAAAAACCCCCCAAAAACACAGCTACCTTGGTATTTGTAGATGTTTTGGTTGTCATGTTTCCCCCACAGGTACCGTGGTTTAAATTTGTTATTCTAAACATGCAACATTCAGACACGGGTATACACGCCCTAACTTGCACAGCTTTTGAAGTGTTAGATTTGCATATTCGTTACTACTGGAAGACATCCAGATATGACCGACATCCCTGAAGGGTTTTAGCAGAAAAAAAGTCCTGATATTTTGGGCACCCAAAACTGAATTCATAACAGCCCTTACAACAATCCTGTAAATAGTGATCAGCAAAGTATAAAGAGTACACACATCAAAACGCAGGTCTGTCAACATGTTATAAATTCGTCACTGAGTCTGGAGAATGCGAGTTTACAGATTCTCAGTGCATATTTGCATGGATAAAACGATCAGAAATGATCAAAAAAGTACATTGAAATGATTGGAATTGAAATTATTCTTGCATCGTTTACATTTGTCATATATGGCAGATGCTCTTATCCAGAGCGAGTTGTGAATGAATAGTTGCGAGTTGGTGTTGTGAACCCTGGGAGTGAAAGCAGGGATTGTGCTGGTGCAGCTGCTCCAGGAGGCCTGCTGTGGGATTGTAAGTTCTGCATGAAATAATGCAGTAAAACATAGCTGGCCTCAAAAAACTAACAAACAAAAAAAATTCAGCCTCCAGTTGTCTTCCACCTCCAAACACGGGTGTTTTAAGTGAAGCTATCACTGTTTTTGTAGTGTTTTGAATTACAAACTTCGATCAGGTCAGATTTAGTGTTTTGCTTGAGGGATTCTATACCCCCGGGATGTAGAAACGATGTAGCACTTAACCAAGTAATTCCTCCCAAAAGATGATTGTTCACTTGGTGGTATTAGACGGCTACTTTTGATTTAGAAAAAAACCCAAAAAAGTGTGGTAATGAGTGAGTGTAGTCTGATCTCTACTAACATCTCATTCCGTTAGTTTTCTAGGTTCATCTTGAGTGCTGTCAATAATAGTATAGCTGTAGGCTGGTCTTATGAAAAGTTGTGCTTCAAGTTCAGTAGCCTAGTTTTCTATGTTGGATATTTGTGCTTTGATTTCTTTGTCAGCACGCAGTTCTTTGCATAAACGGAGCAAGAGTGATGACCTTTTAAGGCTTAAACAGAGAAAATGTTATCGACTATAGCAAAGTGGACACTTTTATATTGTGACCTGCAATCTCATTGGCTTTTATTTCATGTAAATTGGGCGCTTTAGTGTTTGGGTATTTGTGAGTTGACAATGTAAATTGGAGCCAAGATGATGTATTGTAATCCATGCTCTGATGTTAAGGTTTTGAGTAACTTAGGGTGACTTGATGCATCACCTGCTTACAACCCAGCACTTTGCACTATTAACCCTTCCTGAGCATCGATGCCTAAATGAACCTTTGGGGTGTGTTTTGTTTGCAGGGGGGAATGTGTTCCGTGTTCCTGCAGGACACAGAAAAGGTGGTCAGCATCTCGAGTGAACACCTGGAGCCTGTGACGCCCACCAAAAACAATAAGGTTCTGTTTTTGCATATTGCTCAACTCTGGCCTTTTTTTAAAATTCATTTATTTATTGATTGAGGTGGAGCTACATGCAGTGCTCATCCTGTAATGTCTTCTTGGGGCCCTTTAGGTGAAGGTGATTCTGGGAGAAGACAGGGAAGCCACAGGTGTTCTTCTCAGTATAGATGGGGAGGACGGCATCGTCCGAATGGAACTGGACGAACAGCTCAAGATTCTCAATCTCCGCTTCCTTGGCAAGTTGGAAGTGTGAGTGAATGCACTCTACAAGCACGAGAAAGCATCACAGTCAACAGCAAGGTGTCTTTGGTTTTTGTTTTTGTTTTGTTTTTTTAAATAAATATATATTTATAGGTGTATGTGGTTTTGATTTCCATCATAGATTTATTACAAATCGCAAGGTAGTCATTTGCATTTTACAACACAATTTTTTTTTTAAGTCATGGTTGTTTTAGTGGATATGATTTAGTTCATCTGGTGTAGACTTGCATTTCAGTAAAAACCGATTCCATGTCAATAAAATGTGAAATTTGCAGTGCCTTTCTAAATTCTTTCAAAGCAAAGATTCCAGTCATGCAGTATATATGCTTACTTTGGAGCAAACTAAATAATAATGCTACCCTAGATTATCTGACTCGAGCATAAGACTTGATGCTAATTCCTGACAACGTTTGACCCGTCACTCAGCTGCAGGGTTCTTCAGGATGAACATGGTCTATTGGGAAGTAAAATACAGTGGTGTTCAGGGGGCAGGGATGTCCTGTATCGTTTGTTGCCTTGGCAATCGCGAGTGCCTGTTTCTTCTCCTCTTTATGGCAACCTATAGTCTCATTCCTAGACATGTAGATCTTTAACTGCACCCACACCTCTCGCTCCTGAATTCAAAGGGAAGAATTTAGTTTTTTGCCGTATTACTCACTGCTCTGTGAGTAACTAAAGAGTTAACTAATGAGACCATGCAAGTTGTTTACTTTTAACCAAAATAAGTGTTTAGGTTTGTTCCTCTCCTCACCTTTTCATCTTTCACACACTGTAGCGCAAAGCTGTTGCCAAGGAGTGGCCCCAGTGCACCGTGTAGGTCATCAATCTAAAACCACAGACACAAAGAGCATCGTTTCTCTACAGGCACTGAACGTGGAGCTAATATGACTAAAGCAGTAACTACCTTATATGAGATGTTGCATGAAGGAACGATGCCCGCATTTGTCAGTGCACTGTAAAAGTGAGAACCAACATGAGTTCATCCAGTGACTGTGGAACCAAGCAGCCTGTTGCACTGGGGCTCCTACCTGTCAATGTTGAAGAACATGCGCAGCTTGAGCGAAGTCCTGAAGTAGTGGAGTGGAGAGCCCATGTTCTCCGCACAGGCCGCACACGTGCCGTGTTTATACCACTCGTCCTTCCTGCCAAACACCGCCAGTGATTGGAACCACTTGGTCATTCAATAGTTTTGTTTTTATTCATTTAAAACGTGACTTTTAAGTAAAATATTTCACAGCAGTTTCAACCATACATAGGTTGAATGTGGCCTATATTTAAAGTGAGTTCAGTATAAAGCAGAACTCATTACCAGAATATGAAGGAGCTTCTGGTTTTTACCAGTGATGGCCAAAGTTGAGAAAGTTCAGGTTCCAATTCCTAGCAAAAGGGAAAAAAAAACTAAACAACTGATTGTTTAAGTAGTGGTAGAGCTTTAGCAATTAAAATGTTATTTAATTACCTGAAGGTGGGAGTGATATATTCGCCAACAAGAACAACAGCTATGAGAGTGTTGAGGCCTTAGAAACATCAGCAAAAGCAGGAAGTATTTTACTGCCAACTTCTATGTTGTAAAGTAATTAAGGAGTAAATGAATTTGCTAGGTTCATTACCACAGCCCATGGATGGTCCAGTTCTGAATATTCTGTGGAATCTTGCAGATATGTTTGGTGTCGAGGCTCTGTGAAGATGCGGTAGGAGCAAAAATTACTACACAGGCTCAGCAGTGTAGAAAATGAAAAAACTTTTCAGAGATGTCCATTTTTAAACAAGGACACTTCTACTATAATATTTGACTTACCAGGCAAAAGCTTCCCGGCCACTGGAGTGTTAAGATCATACATGTCCAGTTACAAGAGCTGATAGTAAACAAGTTAAAATTCATCCTTTGATTCCAATTTTTCAGAAACAGTCATTAAATAAGCATCACCTATATCTGTTGTCAGGCACATTTTCTTAGAAACAGCTTCACATCTGCTTCACACAGCAGTCCACTCGCCTTCCCGCTGTTCCACGGATGGGTGTGAAAACTCCAACAGCACTCCTGAGTCTCACTCCAGTACTTACACTCGCGCTGCACTCCAGCTCCATGCAGCTGCCTCATCTGTGAGACCACTTTGTTTGGAACAGTCTGCCACCCAGCTAGCAGTGACCCTGTGGTCATAAACTGACCCAGTGATGAACAGGGTAGATTGTGGCTGATTTACCACAAATCACGACTGTAGCTGTACACTCATAAAACCGATGTACATAGTAAGTAGCACAACTTAGGTGTTTCTAACACAAAGAGAGGAGCAACAAAACAAATATTCCAATGCTTTCCTATGAAAAATTAAATGACTCTTTCCCTTGTTCAACTATTTAAAATGACTAGGAGGTGTGTTTAGTGGTGTTTTTTATGTTTCTAAAATAAGTGCCACAACATTAGCCACCTCCCACTGGTGTCCCCAGGTGTAGAAACTCAAAGTTTCATGTTCAAAATAATCATGTACAACCACAAGCATAAAAACATTTTCTCTAGGGCATTGTGTTATTGATTTATGATTTTTTTTTATTTAACAAAAATATTTTAGTATAATATTTATCTATTAGTAACTAGAACTCTGGGAAATTCATGTTTCCAGTTGTACTGGAAAGCAAGTGTCACTACCAGCATACAAAGAAATGCAGAGCAGAAAAATATTCCCAAGCGAGTTATAACATGTTCATTAAGTGTTATCACAAGAGGCCTAAATGATGGTACAATTACTGCAGACACACAAACAACCAAAGTTGGTGAAATGTTCAGGGAACATGTTTAGTGAGAAAGACACTGGAACACTCCTTTAAGAGTATGTTATAATTCCAGTGTTGTGTTTCCGCTGGTGTGCATTTGTGATTATACAAAAATCTGTATATTTTGTAGCAAATGGAAAAAGTGTCCATTATCTTCATGTCCCACAGTGAAAAGAAAAAGATAAGCTTACCGTGTTGTCTCACTGGTGTTCCACAGGGCTTGATCCAGAGTCAGAACCCATCCAATAAGTAACACAGTGGAACAGATCATGAGAACTGACATTTTACCTGAAACACATTAACACAGACAAGACAAACTTTAAAATCAGTTTAGGGACTGCGTGATGGTGTTTTCTGGTGAAATTTGTTTAAAGAACCTTTGAGAATTAGTACTTACACCAGGCTGTGATAATACTGCTGTTTGGAAATATCTCACGTCTGTGTGAACCTCAGTTCCCCTTTTCAGTAACTAGAGCCAAGCAGAACTAAAAGGAAACAACCACACAACAGGTGAAAGCTGCTGAATCTCTGCAGAGGAAAGAGGAAGGTGTACTGAAACTCTGAGCATGAGGTGCAGCTTGTTTACAATGGTTTTAGGTGTTTGTCTTCAGTAATAACCTCAGACAAATGAAATGTACAATTACTACAATTTCAGTTACACCTTAAATGTCTATTGGAACGAGCAATTTCAAAGTCCTCTGTGACCTTCTTACTTCAAGACATATTTCATGAAAGCAAAACAACACAGATCAAAGTATGTATATTCTGTGCCATTTATGACATATATAAAATATGAATGTTTTAGGGCTTTTTCCAAACCCAGACTCAGCAGAGAACAAGACGAAACAGGCACTGCAGCTGATTGGAATTAGTGTATGTCTGTAAACCCAGAAATTACAAACACAATCATTTAAACCCTTATTATCTTTTTTTTACATTTAAAGCATTTTTACCTTCTGTATTTATTGACTGTGTATTTATTTGATTGGGGCTAAAACCCAGCTGCAGTGTTTCCTGGCTGTGTACTCAGTTTGACCACTCCTGGCCGCCGTACTTGGCACATGTTCAGAATTTCTAGGCTATGTATGTCCGTCCTTGTATGGGCCCTGACTGGACGAGCAGCAGAAGATTTAGCAGAGACCAGCGCTGGACATGAGACACTTACTGGTGAATAACCTCTGCATGTTTAAAACAAAAACTCATTACGTTTGCTGTGAGGATTTGCTCTGTTCTCTCATAAAGGGCCTTGAAAAGAGGCAGCTGGGAGCTACTTTAGAAAGAGAAATACTTTACATAAACAGGACAGTAACAACCATACTGACCTCTATTCCACTTATGTCTTATCTGAATTTACAATGCCAACATAATTGGTCTTTTATCAGGTACTGGAGTAAAAAAAAAAAAGATTACAACCCTAACCATCAGACTGTAAAGTGTTGGATTGCTACAGGTCAGAAATAACCTGTGTCAACTGATATGAAGAAGCTTGTTTTATGAGGAAGCAAAGTAAAGTATTTTATTGCATATTTTCCTCAGAGTTAATAAAAAATATATTTTCACTGTTTAGAAAATGTGAAAGAAGGTCATGGCACTGTGACTAAGCTCCAGGTTTAGCATGTGTGCATGTCATAATTCACGTACACTGCATAACACCCCCCCCCCCCCATCAGTGATCTGTGTTCTGATTGGTCTGTTCTACATTGTTGCACAATTCCAACTGGCTAAAACCAAAGTCTACTACCATTTCAGTTGAACCTCTGACCTTGGGAACCAGTGTGGTAAACGATGTTTGGAATATGTTTGTAAACACTGATACAGCACTAATATTGGTTTCTATAAATTTGATGTGGCCACATTTTTGGAGGGAGAAAAACATAGGTTTGACATTGCACCATGTGGAACTTTACTGTATGAAGGATTATATACTTTCTTTTGTGACAAAAAAATACCAGCAGAATGAATTGTGTAAGGGATGAATTCCTCCTTACCTGAATCATAGAGAGCCACAAGAGTGGAGCAAAAGGACCCAAAAAAGCATTCAAAATGAAACCACTGAACATTAGAGGCCTGGTAGAACATAAACAGGGTGATGCCTGTAGGTTGTGGACTTCATAGTGGGTGCAATTAATTTCTGTAGCCATAGCTCCCATGGTTCACCTCTGTTTACAGTCCAGTGTTTTACATTACATAGCCTCACTGTGCATGAGTAGGACTGCAGAAGGAACATAAACAGTAGCAAGTTGACAAATTGCATCATTCGCACTGTCTAAAATCTCCATGCTCAGTTTGCTCCTAAAGAAAATGTAACTGTGCAACTCTAATGAAGATGAATTTAAATCCATTCAGAATAGCTTTGCACTTGGTCTTTGCACTATGGAAATAAAACTTTATCTGCTTAATTGGGGACTTCAGAACACAGTGACATTGAATACTTTAAAACATGGAAGGATTATGCTAGATGTTGTTCTCATACAGATCATTACCGGATATATTAATATATGCCACATTTATGTTTTGTGTGTGTGTGTGCCACAGCGCCTTCAGCGGGTGGCCACCCAGGCCTTCAGCACATCAGCCAGACAGCTGAGGAACATGGTCCCTGAAAAGCAGAAGCTTTTCCAGGTGAGAAGCATGTGGTATAGAAGAGACACCATAGCACACCATCTGGCCTGTGGCTAAGCTTTCACAGAACCTGAATTGTTTGAACCAAGATACTGAACGAAACCCCTAAGACAAAAGCAGATAAGTGCCCTGGGGCCTGTATGTATAAAAGGTATTATAAAAGTGCTGTTCATCATTTTTGTGTTTTTCAGGCAGACAATGGCCTGCCGGTCCACCTCAAAGGTGGAACCACTGATGTTCTCCTCTACCGTATAACCATGGCCATCAGTACTGTTGGTAAATAAGTACTCACATGTACAATACAGATCAAAAGTCTGCTACTCTCTTAGCACATAGGACATCCCTTGATGAACATTTGCGAATCTTCTTTGAACATCATGTCTTTTCTCTGTTTAGGGACTGTGTATTCCTGTTACTGGATCGCATGGGCATCTATGCCCAGGGGCAAAGCTGAATAAGGAGACAACTGTGTTATAAATTCAGCTGAATTCACCTTCATGTTGTACAAATACAATTCTGCTTAAAAGAAAAATTAATAAGGTGTATAAAATAAACCCGGCCACTGTGACTCTTTCTTAAACTAGCTTTGAAGTTTTCAAAACCCTTGTACTCCGAGTAGAAAGGTCTTCCCCAGCAGTGTCCCCACTTCAGCTTTTACTTGACTGCCACTGGAACCTTTATGCGAAAAAATCCAGTTCAACCAGCTGAGCTTTCATTTTTGAGCAAAAAATACTTTTTTGGGGGGTGGGTAACTTTCAATTTAAACTCTGTATATATAATAAAGAGTGAATTGTTTAATTTTCTAAACTGATCCCAATACAAAGCCAAAAGTGTATATTAATTTTTATTTTTTTTTTAGCAGCCATTAATACAAAATCAAAAGTTACAATTCCAGAAACATGCCTTTTTGGAGCCAACATTCTTCTTTAATGTTGATTTTTTTTTCTCTCCCAGTTCCAGGAGTTAAATACTATTTGTGTAGTCTGCATTGTATCAATTAGTAAAAGACCAACGTCCAATTGCTGCATACGACAATTACGTCACATAAAGGCATTTAAAGACATTTGTCACATGTCACATTTATACTTCACAAGGCACCTGTATTGTGGAATAATTGAACAACCTATCAATATTGATAAATAGTCAAGCAGGTTTTAAGCAAACTATGGAAGCTTTAATCATATCCAGCCATCCAGTCAAGTTGTGGGGTCTTTTAAATGCGATCATTTTGTTATTCCTTCATTTATTAGTAATTAATGTGAGAAGACCTGTAATATTACTGGAGCAAAATCAGCATAAATATGTTTATACTTAGTTTCTTAATTAATTAAAAATTTAGCTCTGATGTTATGGTACAACTGTCAGTTCTTGCTTTTTGAAGCAATGCTTGTACCGGCCTGCAGGTTTACTGCTGCTGGTGTATATGAGGTGGAAAGGTCGTGCCATATAGTTTATATAGCTTATGTCAAGTTTATGTAGTATGCCACAGTACTGTAAGACACATGCAGCCGCTGACAAAACAACTAGTCCAATCTTAACAAAAATTAGAATCAAGCATTGTCACAGTAAATCCACTGGAGGCTAAATCAATTTAAGCACGTATGCTGTCTTTACACAGTACTGAACCCTTGTATATCCAACAGCATTCGCTTATGCATATCTCTCACAGCTCAGGCATCAGGCCTAGATAATCATTCCATTCCAGTAAATATTAGTGAACAATCCTTCATGCATAATAAACATAAACGTATGGAAGTAAGGTGTGAGTTGTAGGAGAGGTGCGAAGCATGGGAGAACATGGGAGAACAAGGCCACACTCTCGAAGACTTCAGTCCATTGTGTTTGGTGTGCGATAGTAAGGCACTTATATCCTTAGAGGTTCTGGAGAACTCAGGACTCCCTAGCGCAGAAAACGGATGCTCATCTTATGTTCAATGTTGACCTTTTCCAGAGACTAAAGCAAAACAGGAGAACATTAAATCTTAGATGTTTATAAGCTATGGATTTCTTACCAATTATGAACTGTCAAATAATAAACTCTTTTGTCTGAATGTATAAAACCTGGTTGCTTTCAGTCCATGTTTTGAAAGTCCAGTTATACATGCAAATCAAGTAAACTGTGCAGGTGTTTACAGCAACTGAAAGTAAACAAATGATTTTGTTTTTCAATTTGTGGACATTATGAGTGTATGTTTTACTTTGCGGAACTCATCAAAAGATATGGCATCGTCTCTGTCCAGGTCAGCCTCTTGAATAGTGCGATCAGCTATGCTCTCTAGCTGTTCCTCTGTTACCTGCTTCTCCAGCATGGCCCTTAGAACCTGCCAATCACGTCACTTGTTTACATGAGCGCTCTGTATCAGATGCATGTCTTAGGTACAATATATTCAGGAGCTTATGACAAGCTGAAATGTATATGGGAGCAATGCTAAGCTAGCCCTTACATTCTCTGCTTATTCTGATCACAATAAACGGTACTGGACTATATGCTTTGCATAAGGAATTACAGACCTTAAAAACTATTAAACTCAATTAAACATATTAAGCGGTATGAGAAACACAGAAGTTAATACAACACATTTACACACACTGACCTGTAAAAGCTCTTGTCTAGAAATCTTGCCATCCTTGTCCTGATCATATAACTGGAAAATAACTATCAAATAGACAATAAATTTACATGAGATCAAAAAACATGTGTACAAGATGTCAGAAGCATCAGCTGTATTATTACTCTGTGTAATAGTAAAAAGAAAATTCAGGTTTTATTCCAAAGCACTGTGAACATACATTTGAGTTTGTTACTCCTGCTGTTAATGTGTTCTGGTGAGTTGGGATCTTTGGGCCGGTTCTTGTCAACGGGACGAAAATGTGCCAAGATCCTCACAAAGGACGAGAAGTCCAGCATTTCCTGCCTGTCAGTGACATTATTTCATTCTCCCCAAAGCATTTTACACAATGAAACGTTTTACACAATGAAGCATTGTATAAATGGTGTAAATATCACTGTAGGTCTTACCGCTGTTAAAAGCAGCTTGTGAAGAGTCTGTGTCATATGTCACTTCTTATGACTTAAATTCAAGTTAATAACACCTTTGTGCCATTTAGGCAGCCCATAAACTCCTAACTAATATTAAATATAAATGATTGTGTTTTGCAAATAATCATTGTACATAAGGGTAATGGCACCTTTTACAATAAAGCAAAGTTAACTAAGTACTAAATGAGATGCTCTTACCCAGAAGAGAAGAAGGCCCCTATGATTCGATCACTAATAGGGTTCATGACCAACTCCTTTATTGCCCCGAAATCCTTTGGACTTAAACGGAAATAGCTCGATGACGTCGGTTTTGGTATTTTTGAACCATTAAATAAAGTTTTCAATGTTACTAATATTAACACTTTGTGAATAATACAATAAAATGTATGTTGACATAATTCTGCCTTACCAAAGATAACCTTTCTTGTCTTTGTCCAGAGCTTTGTAACGACCATACAAGCGAACAATATGTGCAGGACTGACTGCAAGAAACACAGGATACAAGTACATATCTCATTTTCACTGCATTTTTACACAGGCGGAGCACAAATGAAATAGAAAATCTGCATTAACTGTGCCAGTAGTGATGTTACGGCGACCCCCTGTGGTTATCTATACTTGTTTCTGTTAAAGGATCCATGTATAAATAATTTGCATAAAAAGACGGAAAGGCGCATTATTGTCCAGCCCCTGCCACCGTCAATCTATCGTTTTCAGGGCTTTGCCCATTTGTCCATGTAAATACGTGCAACTTTGAAACGTGCAACATTTCTGCATGTATGAAAGGTTACGACAAATGTACCGCTAGAAATCAACGGCGAAACCGTTTTTTAAAACAAAAAGCAGTCGTTCATAAAAGATTTCTGATGGCGGGTGCATTGCGCGGATTAGTCAACGACGCGTGTCCCACGCTTCCTCTAAAGCTTACATATTTAACACAGAAACAAGCACAAAGCTCAACAAAAGCGGGAAAATACTCTACTTACAACCAGTTTCTTGCATCAAGTCCTCCGCATTTGGAATTTTTGATAGGGTGGAGTTTGTCGAACCCATTTTATATTCCTATCTTTTTCATGCCTTATATCGAGTATATTATTACAGCAAACAGACAATCTAACGTTTTCAAATAACTAAGCGCTTTCACTACTGAACGCAAAATTTCGTTCAAAGCGACATTTCAAGCTTGAGTTAGTTTAACACGGCCATGAAATCCAACCTATCAGATTGGGTGTTCTGAGATCCAACGTAACGAGGGTGTTCCGATGTCAGACCCACCCGCTCAGGCGAACGTTTCAATACAATACATTCCATTCAATACAGTAGCACGTTTAGGAGAAATGCTATAAATTGAAACACACTAAGCTCTATATTGTTCTGAAGTAAATACTGCGAAACCAGTAGCCATAATGAATTGGATATTTCAGACATGACTAATTATTATTATTATTATTATCCATCCTCTACTGCTCATCCAGGTCCAGGTAGCAGAGAAGCAGCAGCCTAACCAAAGACAGCCAGGCCTTCTTCTCCTCTGCCACCTCTTCCAATTCTTCTGGGAGGATACTGAGGCATTGCCAGGACAATGGAGAGACATAATCTCTCCAGTGTATCCTGGGTCTTTCCTGGGGTCTCCTCCCTGTTGGACATGTCAGGAACACCTCCCTGGGAAGGCGTCCAGGGGGCATCTGGACCATATGACTGAACCGCCTCAGCTGGCTCCTCTCAATATGGAGGAGCAGCAGCTCTATTCCAAGCCTCTCCCAGATTACCGAGCTCCTCATCTCCAAGGGAGAGTCTGCCCACCCTGGGGAGAAAGCTAATTTTGTCCTGTATCTGTGAGCTTATTCTTTTGGTCACTGTCCACTACTACGTATTACATAAGCAGAACATAATTTATATAGAGAGAGCTTTTTACCTCAAGCGTCGTCTCAAAGCAGCTTTACAGATATCCAAGTTCCCAATGAGCAAGCCAAGAGTGACGGTGGCATGGAAAAACTCCCTGAGAATCCAACCTAGAGGTAACAAAAACATGAACTAGTGTTTCTGCATCATGTAGTGACATTATATTTCTTAACTTGGCAATGTTAAAGAAGGCTATCCTACTGATGTTATCTACACGGGCTTCAAGTGAAAGACTGGAGTCAATAATCACAGTGTTTTACTGCTATAATATACATGAGTGCAAGACCAGAGTTACTTTGAAACCAGAAAGATTCCTTCTGTCTACCTGTGGCCCAAGTACAAGCACTTCTGTCTTATCAGAATTTAGTAAAAGGAAATGCCTCAGCATTCACTGGATAAATGTACTTTATTTATTTACCACACCTTTATTTTTGTGATCACACACAATGAAATGTTTTACTCCTGTGTGCCTGTTAACTGGCCCAGACTGGATTCAAACTTGCAATCTTAATATTGAGAGCCCAAAGCCCTAGCCACTAGTCCTCCACTGTGTCAAAAAAGTGCATAAAAATGTTGTGTGTCCAGGAGTGAGGCATCACCACCACAAATACATTATGTTACAGAGTGTACTTGCACATCAGTTTGGTACAGAAAAGAGACACCAAGAGATAAAGCTACCAGGACAAAGAGGACAACACTGATCTTTTCATTGTAAATTCCCGTTACCGTCATTGCTGTTCAACGATACCTACGTTCTAAAAAAAAAAAAGTTCTGCAATGCCTTTGCGAAGTCTTCTAGGCTTTAAATAATGGTTGTCATAGTTATCATAGTTGTTATCAGAACTTTGGAATATCCCAAGAGAACCAGAATTAGGCCCTTCGAGTTACTTTTAACAGGCTTTTTATTTGAATACCTAATTACTAATACAAGCTTGCAGTACCATTAACGCAACAATTAGGCGAGGGGGGCCTCTGGTGGCCAGAAGAGTAAGCGGCGACATCACCATACAACACTGGATGGCGCCATTTATTTTCAAATTCCAAACTTTGTTTTTATTAAAATGTACATTGCCTATCATACATCATACCAAGGTCAAACGTTTATAGCTAATCTAGGAAATATACCTTATATTTATAAACATAAACTTATAAAACCAGAATATAAACTAATACTGTATTCTATTCCATACAATGTGTGTACCAGTCTTTGCTTTATCCAGTACTTTTTACAAAATGGCATTCGTTTTTTTTACTTATGGAATGATTGATGTATTTACAATTTAGGAGCATATAAAAATTGTCACAAAGCAAGTGTTACTCAACTTCTGTATCCATAAGGAAAAATAATTATATGTACATATATTTATGTAGGCCTACATATATATTCACACATCTTAAAGGTATTTGAATCCAGCAGCCCTCTGGGAGTCCAAGAGAGTCAGCCAACTGCAGAACGGGGCAATATTTAAGCAGTATATTCATGCACATAAATTGAAATAAATGTGTGTACACTTAGATTTACGCAATTGTGTTATTTTTTGATGTTTTTTTAATGTACATAGCTTTTGTCTGAAAAAATTCCTCTGCATATGTGTAGGCCACATGAAAAATAAAACCAGGAATGTGTATTTTTATACCTGTTTGTTGATTGGAATTAGTGATCCAGTAGCACAGTATTACATACTAATCTTTCAGGATGATTGATGAGAAAAATCACTTTTCATTTATGTTCATTTTGTTATACCCAATCAAGTGCCATACTTGATTTTAAGACCCTTAATGAGATCTCACTAATGCAATAACTTTTTACAAAACGCTCACAAAGATTCATTCCTCAAGAAACTCTGTCAGCACTTTCAGGCTTTCTAATGGCCACACCAGAGTAGAGGAAAAGCAGACTAACATCGCTACATTTCACTTCTCTGCCGTCTACATCTGAGACAGATACAGCCATTTTGTTTCTGCTCATCCAAGCTCATATACATATGCATAAAAGTATCTGTTCAGACATACTAAAAAAGACAAAAATAAAGGTTTCCAAGAACACATAAGCAAAAATTCAGTTTCTGGGCAAAGATGGACCTTTAAGGAGCACAACAATAGATCCTATAGAAACATCGAATGACAAGCATGTTTGAAGTGGTGTATGAAGTATGTAGTGGTACTCCATAGTGTGACTATTATATTTCACATATAATAGAGAGAAAAACAGCTGTTGAATGCCATACCAGGACTCTTATTATATCGGAGGAATTGCATTGGTATCCGAGTTAGACCTTTATACTTTAAGCAAGTAGAGTTTAAGTGTCCTGTATAACTATATGTCCTATACAGTTTATATGTGGATGGTCCCATAGATGTTCCGTTCAGTTCAAACACACCCAAAAGTGGTGTTAGGTCCTTCTGCTTTAATTATTAACCTGAACTAACGAAGCAGAAACAACGTTACTGAATGCAGTCTTTGTATGCTGTGCCTTGGCTAATACGTTGTGTATGGCTAAAAGACATACTTATTCTAACATAAGAATAATGTTGTTACTTATTCTGAATTTACAGTAATATAGGAACAGCAGTGTGCAAAACAAAACATGTTTGAGTTTAAGCAGGATTGCATAGTAACAGAATATGGAAGTAATTCTCCAATCTAAACTGTGATCTGAACTGTAATGTTTTCCACTTGCTCAGATAGAACTCCCTCTCCCACGATACTACTGTTAATGTAACACTATAAATACACTATATTACCAAAAGTATTCGCTCACCTTCCTTGACTCACATATGATCTTAAGTGACATCCCATTCCTAATCCATAGGGT
>JAOXYF010000013.1:12809801-12823985 GCA_028565775.1 Sternarchorhynchus goeldii
TCAGGACTCTGTGCAGGCCAGTCAAGTTCATCCACACCAGACTCTGCCATCCATGTCTTTATGGACTTTGCTTTGTGTACTGGTGCACAGTCATTTGGATGGGTGAGCGAATACTTTTGGCAATGTAGTGTATATATAACTAACATGAAATTGAGAAAGAGTCTTTCAGTTGGAGACTTTATATTAAATCACACAGACATTGGTTGTGATATAGGTTCCTGTATTACTACCTCACTTACAGAACCAAGAAAGCAAGAAACAAAAGCTTTTTTCAACCGCCTCCCTCCCTGGTCATACTTGGATTTACAGGAAATACTCTAATAGATAACTTGCTGAACACTTTCACTTTCTTTCTTCAACCATAATCCCCATAATCTATAATCTAAGGAAGCAAAATGAAAAAAATGAAAGCAGATCTAATCATTAACATACAAATGTTCAGTGACGGGGACTTGGTCAACAGATACATCATCAGGATTGTCTATTATACTTTTACAAGAAGGAAAATTAGGAAAATTCCTTGTCTAGTTAATCAGTCATGGCAGTGTCATAGATTTAATCCTGGGGAATGTAGAGCCATTTGACTGTGTCGGGCTGAAGGTTAACAGTGAAGCTGATGGTTCCTGCAGGACTGCATGTGACTCTAACGTGGAGGGCAGCACATGTTTTGAGTTCTCAGGACACAGTTTTAGATTTTCTGGGATATTCCATGGGCTGCCACAATACTTACATAGCACATTTCTGTAAAAAGTACCACTACATTTTAGAAGCTTTAGAATATTTAAAACTTCTAAAATATGATGGTACTTTTTACAGACCTGTGCTTTGTCAATGAATGAATGACTAGGGGAATTTACAACAACATGTCAACAGTATATAACATCACATGCACGGTGACATTCATGCGTGTGAAATAATTTCCCCACAATGACATTTTCACAGATAAACACTATGGCCTGGGATTGTGCATAAATTTGGGAATTTAAACATATTCCCCTTTCAGCCTTCCTCACTATGACGATTGTGTTTAACTCTATAGGAATGCAGGGAAGGACACACATGCAATGAAATGATGAAGAATTACAGGAGAGCTGGACACTGCCGTTCATCCCGAGCTGCACTGCACACATCCACATGGGCTGGGTGAGAGAGTCCAAGTGAACTATTTGGAATAATGACTGTACTCTGCACCATTTCCATCTAAAATAATAATATACATGTAAAGTGAATACAGTTCAAAAGAGCCCTTAGCCTGGCATTAAATTAGTGAGAAATCTAGTGTATAATGCCTCTGTGCAAAGTGCAAGTAGTACATACACTCACAGCAGGCTGGTGAAAACTCAGACAACACACAGATCTCAAGACACCCAGACACCAGTCAAAAAAGGCCCGGCCTGTGCCCACTTAGGGATCTAGGTACAATACTACATCTACTCTGGAACTACACAAAACCACATGCCAAAACCAAGCTAAAATCTAGAATCTGTAGCTGCTTTGTAAGAACCACAACCAACATGTATTTTTTTTGGTTGTTTGTTTATAGACTTTTCCCTCTTATTGACATTTTAACGTGACATGAGTCATTGGTAGGGACTCTCACTCACCTTTTATATGAGTTCTGTTATTTACTATAAACAATATATATATAAATACATTTTAAAGCTAAACAAATGTAGAACCTTAACTACTATTAATAACAAAGTAAAACAAATAGAACATATAAAAAATGAACCATCATTATTTACCATAACCAGTTAATATCATATAACACACAGACATGGAACCAAATACTTCTACTCCTGTATTATGGTACTGCAAGCTTGTATTAGTAATTAGGAATTCAAATAAAAAACCTGTTAATAGTAACTTGAAGGGCCTGATTCTGGTTCTCTTGGGATATTCCAAAGTTCTGTTGATAACTACGACAACTATAATAACTATGACAACCATTATTTAAAGCCTAGAAGACTTTGCCAAGGCATTGCAGAACTTGCAGAACATTGTTGAACAGCAATGACAGTAACGGGAATTTACAATGAAAAGATTAGTGTTGCCCTCTGTTTCCTGGGGCTTTTTCAGCTGTAAAGACTTTGAATAGAAAATCTCACACCATCCTGGGCGTTCCATCAAAAGCACCTTGTCAGAAGGACAGTCCACCTGTGGAACCATTCACTACTTCCAAACAAGAAGTACAGAGGGGAGATAAAGTGTAATCGGGGCAAGTGTTAACTTTTTCTGTGGAATCTGTCTGTCTTAAAGAGGGTAATATAAGAATTGTTCAAAGATGCCCTAATACTGTCCAGCTGAACAAAGATCTCATAATTACCAATGAACCCAGACAAGTTTCTTTATTAAGGCAAGCACTGCATAATGTGATAAAGTGATCCGTATGTTCCAAAGAAGGGTGTGCTTTTGCCAGCTCTCTCTGTCTGACAAACGAGTCTGACCAACCAAGCCCAACAGCAGGAAGGGAGAACAATGCACTCAGCTTGATGTCTAACTGACAGATGAAGAGGAGGAGATCCTTTCTTGGAAAACAAAAAAATTACAGATTGCCTGAATAGAGGATGGATGTCTCATTAGTGCGGGAAGGACCGAGGGGAGCCGATGAGGATTAGAACTGTCGTGAAGGTTGACAGCGCTTCCTAGTGAGCTGCTGAGCCAGCATGCTCACTGCGCCAGCATCACCACACAAAGCACCCGTGGTGGAGGGGCAAAGGGTTGCACCGCCTCTGACCACACAGGACCAGGAGCGGGTAAAGGATCGGGCTGAACCGAACCCAAGACTCCATCTGTGCTCTGCCACATTCCACCAGTGGGGATTTCATCCTGAGTGACAAAGTAAACCCTAGAAACAAAACTACTTTAAAAAGTCAGAAACTGAGTGAAAAGATAAGTTCAGGTAGGAATGAAATGTCACTTTCAGAAAACCTTTTGAGTCTACTGGAGAAAAAGGTGGCAAAAAAAGGTTTGGGTCAAGGTTTCACATCCTCCAATATACGGCCAGCGTTCTATGCAGGTCTATATTGGTGGGAAAACTAATAGGTTGTCACTTGTGAGGCTTGGTTTGGTACAGGCTTAAGGGAAGATACTGCAAGAAAAAAGAACCATGCAACCACGCAAAGAACATTTTTTTTCTGCCTTATGTAAACACTGAAATCAAAGTCTGAGTAACACAGGAGACAGGAGACTGAAGTTCTTTCACTGAAGTGCTGTCAGATACAAAGAAATGCCTATCAGTTCTTACCAGATTATTTTACTTGTTTTTAGTGCTCCTATTACCAGGTGTTCTTATTACCAGAAACATTACTGGACTTTTTTTTTTGTCTTTGACAGGTATAACCATCCCAGAACACAACCGATGCCAAGACACTCGGTGAACACTCAACACCTCTTCACAAACTCCCTCACGAACACAACGAAAAAGTATATTAGATCTCCATGCATCTCAAAGCTTAGTACATTCATTCATAGTCAGGTCATTATGGATCATAACGATAATTATTTTTAGAAGTGAGAATTGTAACATGCATAAACCTTCATGGCAGCTGGCTTGCTGATCTGAGTATGGACCGTTCCAGGGAGTTCACTGTTCTAACTCCACTCTGTTGTACACCACCAGCACCACTGCTGCATCTCAATCTGCCATTCAAAGGCCAGAATTCAGACTGACCACATCTGGAGTCTGTGAACATGCTGCAATTCTAACCTGACTGAGCTGGAATGAATTCATCTCTATGAAAACTTTCAGTATTTCATATGTTCTCCAAATAACCTTTGCATCATTGTTTTGTTATTGGTGAATCGTTGTTATTAACTTTACAAAATGTAAAGGTCTTTTTTAAATCAATACAGGTTTCAGTTTAGAAACCTGTGCTATATTAATCCTATTATATGGTCAACCATTGTAAATTTTATCAATGAAGTGAACTACATCATAGTTTCCTGTACATTATTCTTCTATGGAAAATGGTTATTCTCACAGAACAAAATCTTACTCCAAAGGTTTTTATTTATCAAGTAATTTTACATTAGGAGCCATATAGGGTGTTCCAAAACCTATAGTTTTTACACAGTTTCGTTAGCATCCATCTAAAAGCCCATTCATGAACTGGAGTGGGAATTTCCAATCACCTTAAAACGAGTTCCTGTCAATCTTCACATCAGATATCACAGCTATGATTTACAGTAAACAGTTACGAGAGTCACTTTAAAAATAACTCAAAAGTAAGAAACTTGAATTTAAAATAACATCAGACTTCCTGTTAGGTTTCAACAGCAATGTATCCATTATCAGTGTCTCAGTTTAATCTGATAATGGTAAAGTGGAGAATTGGGAGATCACTTGGGTTTTCCTTACAGCTTGGCAAACAAGGTTTTCCTGTCATCAGTTTAAAACACCTGATTGGCAGGGTGAAATAAGGAATAATAGGAACCGAAATTGTTTACCCTTGAAGGTTTTTTTTTTCTTATTAACTTATTTGTCAATGATAAAATATTAACTTTTATCTTCATGCAAATGTTACATTTTCGATGTGAATGGAAATATGATCATTAGTGATTCAAAAAAAAAGAAACACAAACTGTAGATCTTGAACAATAGAGCTTGGGCTTCAGATCCCAAATGACCTTCAACACTGAAACATGAGTTTATCCAACATAACTATTAAACATATCATAAACAAGAAGTCAATGTCTAATAATTAGATACATTTTATTAGTATCCTGCAGAAAGAGTTAATTGTAAATAGGAGTACTAAAGGCACAAATAATAATTTTTGCCTTCTGCATAAAAATAACTCAAGGTTTTGAAACTCTGGCTCAAGGCACTGAGAAAGGAAATTTGCCAAAAGGAAGTTGTGCAAACAAGTCCAATCATTCTTTCAGTTTTGCTTTGTGTTACCTAACCTGTCGTCTAACTTTGTCATTGTTACAAGCAGTGTTACCATTCTGTCTTAAATTATGATGGACTATCTGATAATGGACTATCTGAGTCATACAGTAACAGTAAAATACATTTTAGGTGGGGGCAGGAATTAAAGAATGTTTAAGTTAAATCTTAGCAGTTAAATAAATTAATAAACTTCTTTTTATTGCTCTGTAGAGAACCAGTAATTTTTCATATTTTTACATATGTGTACTCTTTTCATACGTGTACTCTCTTTTCATACTTGTACTCTCTTTCTTAGTAATTAATGGTCAGTGGGCCATTCTCCATTGCTCAACTTCAACATGTCACATTTGGCGTCATATTTGCATTACTCATCTTCTAATAAAAGCTATAAATGGTTCATGACCTCTTACAAGGATACATCACCATGCTTTATAATGAGACCACACTGGTACATGGAACGCATACAGACCTGTTTATAACATATCATTACAACTACATTCTTATTTTGATCTGATTGCACACACCTACTATATAACTATAGCATTGTTATTATACCAATACTATATTAACACACTGGTAAAAACACTGTAATAATAAACATTTTTATTTACGTTTAGGAATGTGATATTTAGTTCAAGCTCTGGCTAGTGGTAATAATCAATCCATCCATCCATCCATCCATTATTCTAATCTGCCTGTCCTGGCAGAAAAATGCACAAGGCAGGATGAATATTTCAGCGGCAAAAATGCGAATCAAAGAAGCAAATCAAAGATACTCATCTAGGTAAACAACAACAAAACCATTTTGCAGTGATGCAGCAGCACTCCATATTTTTTCCATAACTCTCCAGTGTGGAAACTAAAATGAAAAAAAAGGGTCGAGATCTAAAGGTCTGGATCACTCCTTGTGTGCACATTCATTGGTTACGAGGTAGGCAATGTAGAGGGAACACTCTTTGTTACAGTAACAGTACTTATTGTAGTGATTCAATACTGGCTGTAAAACTCATTTAGATTCACACCCTTCATGAAATGCCTGCAGACCTGGTATTTTAGGAAACATTGCATATGGTTTATTTGTTTAGTACAAAAAATGGTAATGATAACAGAGGTATTTTATATAATGGGCGAGCCAGGGCAAAGCAAGACTTTTATCTTTCAAAGCAAACCAAAACCATGTTTGGATTGTTACAGTAATGAAGCATGATATAGTATAAAGAATTCGTGCAGCTCTCCTGTCTGGATTTGCAACACATTCTTCGCCTTACTTCACAGCCATTGGAAAACAGCTAGATAGTCAAGAAACAGTGAGTAAGCTGAATGTAAACTGTTTTCAATACTGTTTACATGCGATGCGAGTATCGACGTCGACGAAACAGAATATGTTTTTGTCGTCGTACGCAATAAATCTGTCCAGTTGACGTGAGGCTCAATCAGACAAAAATCTACCGTATTAACGTAAAGAACACATTAGTTTCACCGCAAATGTAAAGCTCTGTCTACCAGAGGGTGTGAAATATTGTTATGGTTAATCGACTTGTGATAAAATACTTTAAGTAACCGGCAACAGGTGATGTAGGCGGAAGTTAGGCAGGGAGCGGAGGGGGAGTACTAACGTTTGTAAAAAAAAAACGAAAATAGTAGGTGGGAATGGCAAGTAGCTCTACGCCTGGGGGAATTATGGGAATTTAACAATGGGCCATATTCATAAAGCTCAGATTTAACGTGACGTTAACCACCATCAGCGCTGCAGCGACAGGTTTCCTCATTCATTTAATATAGATTACCGGTTTATTTTATTGTTTGTATGATTTATGATGCTATTGAATCTTGCCCTGTTTGGTTACAAGTCATCAACAATAATTTTGCACACATACACACACACACACACACACACGCACACACAGCTAATTCATATTTTTATTTAAAATGTAAATTTCTGGTCTGTTAGGACTGAGCATGAATTTTGAAACTGCAATAGTAAGAGTAAGGGTCAGACCTCACAATGTTACGTACTTCATAAAACATGCGAATTTAGGTTTGAGAGAAGACGTAATTGTAATCATCAACTCAACGCAAACATCCAGTTCCCGTCTTAGTGAAGTTACAAATGCTTTACCTTATGCACTTGGCAGTTCTTACCACACCATTCTTCTCAAGACGGATTAGTGAATTACCTGTCGCTTGGTGTGTCTTTATTATGTATAATCTCATTTACATGTCGGTTCTGATTGGCTTTCAACTTGGCCACAGGTGAATTTACCGCAGTGGAGTGCTAATTACTGTCACGGTGACTTTGTGAATAAGAATTAAATACCGTGTAACACATTCTGAATGGCATAGCGCGAATAGCATCAAGTTTTATAAATCCATTATGAAATGGTATTTTTATTCAGTACTCCTCAACCACATATTGCATATGAATAATGATTGTTTTTGTGGTATCCAAGTGACAGTTGACATAGTACCTAAAACAGTTTGAAAGGTACCCAAGGTAAGGACTGAAATCGCAAGAAAACCCTCTTTACAGCCATTTTTCAAGACTTATTCTTGTTTTGTTCAAAATGACGGTGGTTGAGTCAGACTGGTTAACTAAAAAAAGATGTTTCTGTTGAATGCAGGCCACCATTTAATGCTTGGGGCAGTACAACATTTCTTGGAACAAATGTATTACTTTAGAAGCTACATGTTTCCGGAAAGATTAACTATTCATGCTTCCCTGCTTGCTATTAGAGTATTCCCTTGTTAACATCGAGTAGACATTGTCTCTTTTTATATGCAATTGGTCACAATTGGTCATATATGGCCCAGTGTTGTGCTGAGTGTATATTGTATTGCTCCAGTGTATTGTCACCATTTGTTCTCTATTTTTGACCTCAGGCATCTCATCTAGGCTTTGCTACAGGGACCCCTCTGTGTTCGCATCGATGACGAAGCTGATTAAGCTGTGTTTGGCTTCCCCTTCATCTGTCGTAGTTGGTTAATAACTGGAAACCTCAGATCCTTCGATTAGCACACTAATTCAGGAAATCAGAACATTCTTCAGTGACCAGTAGTTGTCAACAGGTGGCGCTAAACTTGGATAATCCACCAAATTGTAATCTCAGTGGTCTTTGTAGGGTAAGAAGAAATGCTCTGCCAATTTAGCATGTGGTGTTCACTAGTAACAAACAAAATGGCACAAAATCTCATTCAGCCTTAGCTGCATGTGGGAAATGTTCTGATAAAGTTGAGTGATCCCTGCAATTATACAAACATTTTGCGAGGGGTATATTTTGATCAGAAACTTTTGATCAGAAACTTTTGCTTGTAGAAGACTAATACAAACTGTGAACTTCCACCACAATAACCATAAACCTACAGTTCATCTAAAGTTCACCTTCAAGATAGATGTTTCCAATAAAGTTAGCAATTAACAGTATGCTAATTCAGCAGTATCACTTACCCTGTACTAGTGTACTGACTAGGATGCATTCTATGAAGGGATGACAAACTACTTTCATAGGTTGCTCTAAATAAGGGCTGTAGGTAAGGCCTCTAGATAAGGGTTCTAGACAGGGACTCTGTGACGGCTGGTGGGACGGAACAGAGACAGGCGCTGAGGGAAACATGCTCTGGTTTCTGGCTCTGGCTCTGGTAACACACAACACGAACAAACAAGTAATCCGGGCAAGACTATAAGACACGTAAGCATAGAGTGCCGAGACAATCGGCGAGGCTGACTGCGAGTAGTGGATTCTCGTAAACAAACCGAACACAGCGTGATCCAGATCAGGGGCTGCGAAGCATTGCTACAAGTAAGGCCAATGTACAGCAATGAGAAGAAGCTCCTAGAGCTCCTATATAGTCCTTGGCCTAATGAGCGCCAGGTGCGCTCAATAGACTGGCGATTGCGACCGTCTGAGTCTAGACGAGGTGGGCGTGGTCTGGCAGCTGGGTGTACGAGACGTGACAGGCTCTAGGTAAGGGCTCTAGATAAAGGTGTATACATCCTCATCTACCTGACTTCTGTAATCATAACTTATGTACATGAAAATAGAAATTACATACTTCTCAAATGTTGCTGACTAGTTCCAAAATCATTCACTTTGGTTGATCAAACATTTCTGTTTGCTAAACAAATCACACTCTGGTCTGAAGGGACACAGTGAGAGCGCAAAAAGAAGAGTCAATCTCTTTTAGACTTACACTGTAAGAATACTGAAGATTCTGCACTACATGGGTAGAAAGTTTTAATTAAATAGAATTAATTGTAATTAATTTTCTGCAATAAAAACATTGGAAAATGTAACTGTTTTATCAAGACAGCAGGAAAATAACAATAACAGAAAAAACATGTTGAAAATGACATAACTTATCTCTTTAAATCTTTGGCTTGACTTTTTAGAATAACACACATTAACTTCATGAGCGATGCCTGCCATAGGTAGGAAGAAATAATATAATAATATAACTCGGGAAATAATTTACTAATTTCACCTGGATCCATATTATATTCACACCAGTGTTTGCATCACAGCTTTTCAGGTCTAATTAATCAATAAAACCAGATAATGTATTAAGCACAAAAAGCCAATTTAGATATAATTAAGTGTAAATGTGCCCTAAAGTAGGCTGGGTATAACCAGCAAACTAAACTATATGTTGAACCAATAAGATAATATGTATATAAATACATGTATTTAAAATAGGATTATTATAAATAAATCAAGAGTTAAATAAGTAAAGCTAAATAAATACCTGTTAAAGTTTGTTTAAAAACTGTAAATTGTGGGTGGCTGATGAGTTCTTAAAAAGTACTGAGAGGTTTGTCCGCAGTATCAGAAGCATCTTCACCTGTTCTGCATTCTGAACATAATCTCTCAGGCATTCTGAAATGCTTTAAATAAGAGCTTTAAAGACCAGTAAAAGAATATTAACATCAGTTTAAAAGAAACAGGCAGCTACTGAAATTATGTTAAAAATAGCTTTAAAGTGCTTTCTCTTTCTCTTGGACTGCAGCATGGATCATTTTCTTTTTCTATGTAATTCAGTCCAACTAATGATTTATTACACAAATGAAAGAAAGTTGTTTTTATGATATTAGCAATACTATATTTAACTTTACCTTCACTTCAGATTCTTTGATTTCAGATTCAGATTCATGAACAGTTTTTAAACAGTTTATAAAAATATGATCTATTCTGTCTCAAAGAACTGATATTATGCTCCCACCTGTATTTACACTCAGATCAATTAGTATTTTCATGAATGCCGGTCTCATTGCTATGACCTGATCAAAAACCATAATGGTTTATAGTTTATGCAAAACTGGAACTTTGAGGCTGGGTTTCTTCAGTACAGGCTGGACCGCAGCAGACTTGATGGTATCTTTCTGAAGAATTGTCTTCGAGAACCTTTCATTTTGCACTCAAAATGTCTGCACTTATTTCTGGAATATTTCTACACTCAAAACTATTTGTATTAGCTAAGGTTACATTTTCTATGCGGACAACAAAGCATTTTTGTATATCACTCTAATAAATGTTTATAATATCCAAAACACAACAAAAAAAGCATTTAAAAACGATGTAGGAGATGAAGAGGCTCCTTTTTTCATGGGCAGACACCTTTTTTACCCTTTCTGGCACAGTTAATCTAGAGTTGATCTTATAATGTCAGCTGTCCACACTATTTTGCATTGCTGCACTCTTTGAAGTAGGTGCTTCAGGAGGTACTGCTAAAACATGCAGCTGTTACTGTAATGAAACAGTGTTTTTTTTTCTAACACTTGATTTAACATTAATTTAACATTAAAAAAATTAATTAATGTATGTCCTTGGCCATAAGGGGATGTTAAATAAAATTGAATGTATTTGAAAGTTGCATAAATTCCATCATTCTAAAGCATCAACAACATAAAAATGAAAAATTATCTTCTTGTGATGAATAATCCAGATATACGAGAGTTTAAAAGGGCAAGACAGTGTTGGTTAGTCCTGGTTCACTGCTGTTTCCTGAACTATATGAAAGCCAAATAAACCATCACATTGTGTTCAAGGAGACAGTTTGTGACACAGTTTCAATAAGACATTCCAGACTGTAATCCAGGTTCTACATGTAAAATATCGTTTCATGTGATGGGAAGGTATGATTTGACATATACATCCTCTCCCAGTTGAGGTGTCTGTGGGTCTTTCATACGTGTCCTGTTTTTCCTGTGCTCAGAGGCCAGGCATGAGATCAGGAAGTGGCCCAGATAGAGGCTCATTGCTCCTCTGTTTTGGTGCAAAAGGTGAAAGGAGGATGCACTCCAGTCTGAAGTCAAACATGGTGATGGCATGTAGCCAGCCAAACAGCAGCATACGCACATTCCCAGCATTCCTCCTTTGTAAAAACATGACCATTTCTATGGAAACAGATAGACATAAATCAGAAAACAGTTACTTGGGATAATAATGATGGTATAAGTGGACGTACATGAATCAAGTAGGGTTGAGAAGACGAGGTGATCACATGAGGCTGTGAACATCGTTTCTGAAAAGACGCTGCTTGATTCTGGCATATCAAAACAACTGCCATAAACATAAACATAAATCCTGAATTAGATCGACTCTTCTGGTGAACTTTGCACCTGAGATGTTGGCATAGGCTGAAATAAACATGAGGACAACTAGAATGTAAATAAATCTGAAGATTTGGCATGATTTGTGTTTAATTTGTGTGTGTGTGTGTGTGTGTGTGTGTGAGAGAGAGAGAGACATCGCACTTGTTTACTCGTATTTTTCCTTTTTCCTGACTTGTCTGAAGAGTTTTGGGAAATAATTTCACAAGACCTAATCATTTTAGCAATCAAGGAAATGTACACTTCCCAAAAGTGTCATTATCACATGCGAGCCAGGGTTTGATCAGATCCAGGGTTTGATCAGATCCAGGGTTTGATCAGATCCAGTGTTTGATCAGATCCAGGGTTTGATCAGATCCAGGGTTTGATCAGATCCAGTGTTTGATCAGTTGAAATCAGTTGCCTTGAGGCAACCAAAGTGGTTTTCATAATAGAACTGTGATTCCACGGAACTTCATCAGACAGCAGTAGAGCTCAGTTTCACATGAATTATAGTAGCATTTCACATGAATTATTACACATTTCCAGTGTATCAACCATCTTTGCCGAGTTATAAACAGACGGTTGCATTTAAATCTGAATGCTTGTTTGTATTGTGCTTCGTTGGTTATGCCTCAGAAGGAACGATGAATGATCAGAAGTAACACGTTAGTCTTCCTGGTTGCTGTGCAGATATATTTGTTTAGCCATAAGTGCAGCTTTCTGAACTCTTACTGGTTTTGTCAGTTCTTCTCTTATTAATAGACTCTCACAATGTTCAGGAATTCAAATGAACCATCTTAATGAACACAGAGCCTAGGAGAAGGTGTGGTTATCACTCATAATTTAAGAATTATTTCAGAATTTAAGAAATGTTAAACCTCTACATATCATAGTTTATATGGATTTTGTTTTGGTTACATTTGTTATCATATTTATTTTCCATAAAGTATTTTTAATTGACACTTTGAAAAGTGTTTTACAAATCAACCTGTAATCTGGCTATTACTTTTATAATGTATATAAACATTTACTCTAGGAGGCAGTCTTTTGTAGAGAGTGCATTTCTAACACCTTCAGATTAATAGCAAATTAACTGTCTGCACCACCATTTTGCTGTTCTAACATCAAATGTTTTACTTCAACAGTTTGCCCTTTTTATTCTGTCCTCTCTCTTATTCTGTGGTTTCTCTCTAATGTTTTTGGTCTGCTGTATATGCAAAGGTCTTTGACCTCACAGAATAAATTGCTTCCTCTGACTCCTGATGACAGTTGATAGCTTAGCGCCCCACAGAGGGGTCAAGGGTCGACGAGCTCTCAGCCAGGCCAAACGGGAATGCAGAGCTGTCTGCTGCAGCTGTCAACAGTTCTGATGGGACGGAGGGAGGTCTCGCAGTGTCAGAGCCCCTCTACTGCAGAGACATTGACCCCTGCTTTTCCTGTTTCTAAACCCTGTTTGCAGTCCTCTTACACAACAGATCTCTCAAGTGAAGAGAGCAGTGAGATTTTTGGTAGCCTGCCTGTTGCACCAAAGTTGGTGGTGATAGTACAAGCCCTACCTTTATCTAGAAGTGACAAAATCACAGAACATATCTGGGCATGACACCCATATAAGATTCCCGATAGTTGGAAATGCTTAGGAAACAGCTTAGTTTGATCTTACTCATTCATGACAAGCATGATTTTTTCTGTAATATAAATTCCGCTCCCACTCCCACATATACCACCACAAGTGATAGCAAGAGGCTTTGCTCATTTTTGGCTGCACTGCCAACACACAGACAGAGTGGGAAGGCATCTTTAAACAGACTTTGCTGCACACTGCATTGACTGTCCAAAACAATATTCCCACGCATGAGATGCACACAGTCACAGCTGCAGTCCAGCTTGCATTTCATGGTGAACCCTAGATGTGATTTATGTATGGTAAAATATGACCAATTCTCAGTCTGAATATTTAGAAAACATCATTTAGAGCACACACCATCTCTGGAATTTATTTTCAAAGTTGGAACTCTTTTTTTCAGTTTGGCAAAAGTGTCTCTTGCTAACCTCTCATTTGTGAGTGTTTGCTTGACCAATTATGCTGTCAATAACTTTAGTGTCATACACTTTTGTTTTAATCTGCACTTCCTTGAAATACAGCACCTAATATATTCAAGTTTATACATTTATAATCCCTTAATAATAAAGAATCGCTCAGCATTTCTTTAGTCAGGTGATATTTGACTAATTTGTTGTTGGTAGAGCAGAGGAATATACCTAGTAATCAGTTCAGTGGAATACAATGGGGTGAAGTCAGGAGTATTTAGAAAGGTACAGGTAGTAGATCTGAGAACAGGTGAATATATAAAAAACTCCTTTATTATCACGCATGCCAATATTTTCAGGATAGCATTTCATGCTCTGTGAAAGCTAAATATGGGATGCTATAGTTGCCAGAAATAAGCATTACAGTAGTTTACACAAGGTGACACAAAAGGACGTATACAGCTAATACTAGTCATTATAAATAGCTTAGCTAACTAATGCTATATCCATGGGATGAGTAGCTCTGATGTTTGAGATGAACACAGCAGGCTTGGGCAACAAGCAGTTGAAAGGTTGGTGCGCATGTACGTGTGTGTAACAAGGTTGGTGCGCATGTACGTGTGTGTAACAAGGTTGGTGCGCATGTACGTGTGTGTAACAAGGTTGGTGCGCATGT
>JAOXYF010000013.1:12827930-12849633 GCA_028565775.1 Sternarchorhynchus goeldii
TATATATAGTTTGTTTGTATTGTTTTTTTGTGTGAAGGCAAGTCAGTCTACCTTAATGAATGTTAACCGTTTGAGGTGTGCACTCTTCTCTCTGTAAAAGTGATGTGTTAGCCTGGGAACTGAGGGGAAAGACTTTGATCTCAAGAAGTGAATATCCCCTTCCTCACTGCTTCTGCCTGGCAGTTCCCTATGGTTCCTTCCAGCACTTTTTTCTGTCTCTCATGGGGATGGTGTGAGTGTTTCCCCTGCCCGAACACTCTCATGAGGTTGATGTGAGCGCTGACAGCAGGCACTTCATGCAGTCTCAGGCTAACGGAGTTGCTATATCAATATTTATCTGAGGGCATTTGCGGGTGGGTTTTTTTTGGCTGATTCATATGCGAGGGGGTAATTTGCATACAGTTCGGGAGAGGTGCATTGTTTTCTGGTTCCTCTTTTCTGTGACATAAAGATTAAAGATGTTTATAGATGTAGTCCCTCCAGGCCACCACTTATGCATACATTCCTGAAAATGATCAGAACAATAAGGTAACTTTACAAAAAATTTGCATTTGGTTTGGGTAAAATAAAAAAAAATTTCAAAGCCTCATGTTCTTTTGAAACTGTTATTGAAACTGAGCACTGAGTAAAACCCAACTGTTATTATCTAGAGGACTAATGAACTTCTGAAATGTATTGCATCTCAGCACTCTTGCATGTTTAAGACATGTCCTGATCTTAAAATAGTTCAAATAAGTTTAATAAGTTCAGCTTTGCATGTGATTTACCATCAGGTTCAGCCTTTGTGGTTTGATGAAATAGTTAGAAAGAAAAGGCCATCTTGTCTGTGTTCAGATTGTGGAACACTGGAATTTTGGATTCCTTCAAGAAAATTGCATCACACTATCAAGAAAACTGGTAGCGACCAAGCAGTCTGCTGTTGGGGGGGGTGTGGGGGGGTGGCAGTCTCTTTGAAGTTTAGACACACTTTCCTCACACCTATCCTAAGGTGTGACTGGGAGGAAGAAAGACAGAATGGCTCCTGCGGGAAACAGCCTTGGCCCCTCGGTCCCCCTGTTCACCGCTCACACTTCGTCTGCGCTTTCATGTTCATGGGAACCGTCTTTTTTTCAGGACCAATAGATGCTTTCCCCTCTCACCCAGGGGTCTAGCAGGCCTTCCTTCTGCTGTTGTGAAGTGCTTAGCCGTCCTCTCCTCTGTTGCTGCCTGAGGATTGAAGTTAAAAGCAGATGTTTTGTGTCCTCACTTGCTCTATATGAGAGAAAAAAAAGATTTTGACTAAATATGATTCATAGCCAATAAAATTGTGTGACTGAGCTTGGTTTGTGCAGCTGTCCTGTCAGTGGTAGTGCATGCTTTCTCCAGGAAAATATATATGTATGCAAAATATTTCAGTGCTTTTGAGTTGAATTCAGCATACAAAATGTACATTTAGACTTGCTGAAGCCATGTCAGAAATGTTTGTCACCAAATCTTTTAAGCATTTGTGTATCTTGTATTGAACTGTATCAATGGAAGACAGTTTTAGACCTCTGTGCTTATTCTCTTACCATATAGAATAAGTCCAGGTAATCAGGTCTGATATACTAGCCTAGTTCAGTCTGAGGTGACTGCCTGTGTAGTAGTGTGTACCATTAGAACAAGCTTGGTGAGGCACCTTTTAGTTATGTTGACTTCTATTAAAGAACATTCAATTTGGCTTGGGTGCCAAATGATAGAGCTTGATCTCCAAATACTGGACTCCAAATAAAATCACAAAACTGACCTTAACTAGCCTTGATGGGTTAAACAATATGTGAAATACCCAGCATTATAGGACCCAGGACTGGGGTCAAGGCAAGTCCTTAATGTGGATCCCCTGGGAAATGCACCCTGCTCAGCACAGCAGATCCTTATCGTATGCCTATCTGAACAAGAGCGAAACTTGCATCCTTCCTCTTCCTCCTTTCCCACACTGCCATTGTGCGCTGGATGGGACAGTTCAAGTGAGGCAGACTCACGCCGTCATTCCTCCCCCTGTCTCGGGGGCAGGTGGCCCAGTCAGCAGTGTCCCATTTTGAGAGGATCAGATAGGTGCTCCCACTGACTCATGGGGTTTATGACGGGAAATGTGATGATGATGAAAGTGAAACCAAAAAAATTGTTCTGATTCCACCCGTTTGTGAATCAGACCCCAGCTGTTTATAAACAGTATATGCGCATCCATGATTACCATCCTGTTTAGACTGACACTGGTTTACATTTCCTGTTTAATAACACAATGCTGATGTCTACAAAGGCTGTGAAGACACACAGATTATGCTGCTTGTGATTCTGACCCACTTTCCAGAATATAGATTAAATCCCATTCCAGTTTATCACCAGTCCTAGGTTTATGGCTATGTGTATCATTTTATGGGAAAGATATATTTAAATATGTAAGAAGAACATACTCCAATCTGTTTTAACAACCTGCATTTCAGGAATGTCCAAGGGCTGTTCTTTCCAATTACAGAGAGAAACTTGCTGGTTACTTGCCCGGGTAACTTGACTGATTCCCTCTTGTTTTATTCTGCTCCTAAGGACCCACTCTGACAGGATCGAGTTTCCCCAACACAGTTCCCCATGTAACGGAGATGGGTGATTAACAGGAGGTGTGTGGTTCTCTCCCTCCACCAGCCCTCCCACCCCCACTTGGGAACGAGTAGCCCTTTGAATCTCTCCTGTCTGGTGGAGAGAGGAGGGGGACAGGTGTTGGGTCAGGTCTGCTAGAGTCATCTGTGTTAATGCCCTCAGTCACGCCGGCTCCCCAGCCTCCCTTTCCCACGCTGGCAGGGGTCAAAAGGTGAGCAGCCTGCCGGATGCTGGGCTCCTAAAAAGCCCATGCTGAACTGGGAACCCTCAGGTAACTTCCAAAACCCCTTTTGGTGCACAAAGGAGCCCTGTAAGCGTTCGATTTCTTTTTCAAAGTTTAAAAAAATGGAATCATAATATTGATCAGACCCAGGTTTTCTCCTCAAGCCCATTAAAAAAAAATTTACATTGCAAACAAGATGAATGACTCGAGACTCAAGGGACCCTTCACACGCTTCTCTGCTGTCCTCCAACCACCATTTCACCATGCAGCCTCTGTCAGACACCAGGATGTGGTCAAACATGGGGAATATGTCATCGTGATCAAGCCCAGGTGTGTGTGTGTGTTTCTGTGGCCATGTGTGGAAAGAGCTGAAGGTGACTCGTAACAGTCAACTGTGGGCAGTCTGACAACATCTCAGAGGGGAAAAGCATGAAGCTAACAAAGAACTGTACACGCAATTAAGAACCACTTAGACTGGTTGATGTATAACCCCGGGCAAATGCTCCAGCCTCAGTTAGACCAACCAGAACCCAGGAGCGTAGGCGAGGATTGGGTTTGGCTCTCGGGCCAATAGTGTGTCTATTATTGCTAGGGTTTGTGTGATCAAGAAGCTGCCATTGTTTTCTCAGGACTGGAGGGTGCAGGCAAAACATGGTTCCATCTGTTCCTTGCACCATTCTACCTAGCACAGATGTGCTTGTTTACTGTACAGATGGGTACAGGCATGTTTTATGTGTTTGTGGTTATCTGCCACATACACAATAAATGCTACAGCATACTGCATGTGTGTTTATGAGGTTACTTAAGCACAAGGGTATATTCTCAATTCTCAATCTTCAAAACAATTCTTGACCCTCAGTATACATAATACCTACATTCTGCCAATCGTTGAGCATTTTCTTGAAAATAATGGTAGGAAAACCACTTTCTGTTATGTTTACATTTTTGCTTAGGTTTCACGTGAGACCAAACGATCTTAAAGTCACACATCCGTCAGCTATGCAGGAGGAAGGCGAGTAGGGTTCTAACTACAGCGAGAAGAGGGTGGGGAGAAGTGTTGTTTTCATTTGAAACAGGTTCTGTTGACTCTGGCCCTCACATGGTTTTCTACATGTTTTGCTAACATTAAGACTGCGGTAGGCAGCCCCCAACACCCCCCCTCCTTCCCAGAGCCCTTTTCCTGTCTGCACATCCCATCCATAAGACCACTCCGTCAGTTGGGTCTATATTTGCATTGGTCACTTCCTATTTGTTCTGACCTTTGACCCCAAGGGCAACAGCAGCTGAGCAATGCAGGGTGGTGACAGGTCCTCACTGCTGAAGCAGCTCATTTTCCATTTATTTAACCCAGTGTCCAGGACTCCACTGTCTATTTCCAATCTACCTGTACATACCTCTCACAGAGTTACATCCTTCAGTGAGAGGCACACCAGAGACTACATGGAACTATGAACAAAAAATCCTAAAACAAACAAACAAAACCCCCTACTGCCTTCTACCTATTGTGGTATAACAGTAAAGTACAGTCTGGTTGAATTGTGGAACAGTTGGAGTTTACTGCATGCCATGTGGAATGTGTTATCCTGGAGCGTTCATGACTATATGCGTGCGCAAGGATGAGTGTGGTCAGGAAGGTGCTTTGTTTCCTCTTCTCTCTAAAATGAAGAATGGGGACTGAGGAGTGATGAGTGTGCCAGAAAAGGTTCACTTCCCTTCCCATATTGGAAACCATAAATACTCTAAAAACAGGAAGTCAACAGGAAAAGAACTGTGGGTAAGCTTTAATCCTAGATAGACACACTAGCTTTACATTCCAAATGCAACCATCAGATCTGCATAAACGTGTGTGCTCTCCCCAGACATGTAGCAACCTCCAGTCATGCATGTTGTGAAATTCATAATTCATTTTTCCCAAAGAACTGCCAGTGGAGTGGTGTGATAAGGGTAGAGACCAGTGCTTAAATATCAGGGTGTATAGCCGATAATCATCAGAAAAATAAACAGAGCGGAGTATCATTCTTCACATGTTTCCGCTTGTCTGTGTGTGTTTGCATGTATGTGTTTGTGTAAACGAGCACTAGTAATGTGGCTCCAGCTGCAGCATCATTGCTAGCATCCAGAAGAAAGCAGCATGTTGCGGGCTTTCGCATTAATTACAGAAAAACGTTATTTGCCCCTGGACGTTTCCAGCAAAGGTGAGTCAGAGGAGATCGGAAACGCTTTTATTAAGATTTACTAGGACACACAGGGAAGACATGTGTCGTAAAATATACTGAGGAAGAGAACAGAAATGCTGTACCATTACACATCATTTACTCGCATGGAACATATAAACAAATGGGTGGAGTCAAAGTACACAGAACAGCATAATAGGTCTCTGCTGATAAATAGACTGAGATACTGAGCAATGTTTGTGGAAGGGTTAGAGGTGGAGCTCTGGCTTAGATGCAAGGAATCAATTCAGACCACATGGGATCCCAATCACTGAGCCAAGTGCTTTGCTGATACTGAATACTGCTTACCTGGTTTGAAGCGCATGCCAATGAAAGATTTCGACTTGGTGATTTAGTTTGCACCGTGACGGATTTTAATTTAAGGCACTGAGTACTGGAATAATTAGAAATATGTGTGTGTGAGTGAGCATGTAAATCAGCAAATCAGAGAAAGAGTAAATACTGAATATCCAGGCCTCTGGATATACAGGAAATATGTAGCAAGTCTTTCCTTAAATGTTCTGACTAAAACCAAAAAAAACAAGAAAGTTACTGTAAAAGTAAAGTGGCTTTAGAAGTTGTAATGGGTTGTGCAATTGGAAATGGGAAAGCGTAGCTGTCTAAAAACACATGAATGATTTGCATCAACTTCCTCCCGCTTTCCCCTTATGTTACACAGGACAGAATCCTGACAAGGTCTGAGCAGAGAGGAAGAGTGCGGAAAGCAGCATTGATGAAATGATGACAGGTGTGTCTCTTATCTGCGAACACCACTCCCTTTTACTGCCCTTGTTCTTCCTTCTTTGTGTTCCTCCTCTGGTCTGCCCCAGACACATTTTTTTTGTTGCTCTAGAGCGAACTGTGCGTTTACTGGGAATGCGCAGACACGAAAGTTTGATGTTGTTTTGCAGGTTAATGAGGTTCTTTCATGATGACATAATGAGGGAAGTACACTCTCACTAAGGGGGAGAAAGATATCAACAGACATCCTGCTTCGGCAAAGACAACTGAGTGCACTCAACTTGGAGAGAAAAACAAATGTGTTTAGAAATGTTTTCCACAAACTTAATAAGATCTCATCAAAAATATTTAACATTTAAAAAAATATAATTAAAAAAAAAATATTTGAATGAAGATGCTCAATCTCCACAGAGTGTCCACCCATGCAGAAAAGGAAAAGAACCCATGAGCTGTGAAAAACCATCACATGGTAATCCATTAGCAATGCGTAAAAGACTTGATCAGACAGTTTTGCTTGTACTGCAAAGCTATTCAAGACTATACTAAAAAAATAGCTATACTAAAACAAATATTG
The DNA here is from genome assembly GCA_028565775.1 of Sternarchorhynchus goeldii. Taxonomy (NCBI): domain Eukaryota; kingdom Metazoa; phylum Chordata; class Actinopteri; order Gymnotiformes; family Apteronotidae; genus Sternarchorhynchus; species Sternarchorhynchus goeldii. The sequence continues at coordinate 12,834,295 of JAOXYF010000013.1, forward strand.
CATATGCATGCGTTTCGTATGTAGCTAGATATTTTCTTCACAGTTCTGACAGTTCGATGAAACCCTGTTGTCAGAGAATGCTGTTGTTTTTTGACACTAAAATGATCTAAAGCACCCACTGTGATAAGTGCCACTTCCCCTGACTGCTTCTTGACTCCTTCACCAACCATCAGAGTGTGCAGCCTCAGTGTTGACTGGACAAGGTTCAGACCTTGGGCTTTATTTGCTTTCCATAGACCTTGCAGGTCCCCCACGGAGTGGCAGCCTGCTTTGAGTCTCTCCCCTCCAGCTAAACAGGATACAGAAGATGCCCCCCTGCTCCAGCTGCGTGCCACAGCCGCACCTTGCTCTGTATACACAACTGCATCCTGTTTTTGGCCCAGCAAGAAAAGCTGATCTGGACAGCCACCGAGTCGAGGCACTGCCCCCGCCTCTCTACTGGCCTTTTCCCTGGTCTGGACATTACAGGTTCTCTAAGGTTCTCTTCCTTAGTTCCAGTAGACTCGAAGCCAGAAGCTCATAAGCAAGAATATGGGAGTTAGTGGGGCTAAGTGCAGGCAGGTGGCTGGAGAGGAAGGGGTGGTGGCCACAGGCAGGTGGACGTTAAATTAAGCAGCTGAAGACCCACTGTTTCAGGTCTTCAAACAAACACGGCATAAATGATTAATCATGCAGCATTTGCAATAAATCTTTATGAGGCAGTGCAATGTTTGTTACTGCACTGTGGGGTGTTGCTCATAGCTTTGATAGGGCAGGTAAGAAACAAAGAGTTTTGGGGGTTTTTTTGTGCCACAAGATGCACAAAACCAAAAACCAAAGCTGATGTATCTAGAATACTGTAAAACGATCATGAAAAAATGAAAGTAAGTTTGGCATCAAACAGGAAAGACCAGAAGAGCCTTATCTGGTAAGGTAAGATTATGAACCTCAACACACATAACAAATGAAAGAAGTTTTTATTATGCACAGAAAACAGCTTCTCCTCACCCATAGTAGAACCACCAGCAAGACAGACTCAAACAGCAAAGCTGCAGAGAAATACAGTGAGTGAATGAGAGTGAGAGAGAGAGAGGAGGAGAGGGCGACAATCTGAAACAAAGCACAGGTTTATAAAACAGAAGGCAAGAAATGGAAGATGACGACTTGGAGGACGTAGTCTAGAGACTCTTCAGGGAACAGAGTGCCAGTCTACCTTGGGCCACACATATCCAGGAGAAAGCAGTCACAGGAGGTCTCCCCTCCCGCTATTCAAACCCAAACTCCTTTCTTCAGGAGCAAGGAGGAGGAGACGTAAAAGGAAGACCAGAGGCCCGTGAGCAGCAGGTGAGCTCTCTCTGACAGCCATGAGCAGCTGTCCAGAAGTGGCGTCTGTGTTCTCTTTTCCCACACATCCACGAAAGAGACAGAAAACCCTGCTCTAACCCAGTCAACACAACCAAGGGCCAGAAAGCCCCACAGAAACCTCATGTCTGTCACCACAATCAAACGTGTGTGGGAGAGATACATGCGGCTCCAGGAAGGCTTTTGGGGATCAACACATAAAGGCAAACTATGAGATGATGATTTGGAGCTGGTCTTAGAGGAAAATAATACACAAACTCTGCTTGTAGCTCTGTGCATCTTCACCTATCCGATTTTTGCTTCTAATCTCTGAATGAGGCGTCGCAGTGGTTTTACAACTCAGTGGTTTTACAACGTGCGCCTCCTAGGTAACAATGTACTTAGATGTGAGTCAGTTTTGCATGCACAAGCAGTATTCATGGAGACAAATGAGCCTTCAGTTGTTTTAAACAATGACCATTCCAGTGTAAGGGCTGTTTAATTTAAAGAGCATTTCCCAATCCTGGTTCTGAACTACTCGTGACCCTCACATTTTTACCGCGTGTTAATGTAGAGGAGTACTCTGGGGTCAGGGCAGAAACAGAGCAGGCAAAATCATGTAAACACAAGACACAATTCAAAGTTAAGCATTTTAAGATTTATTCTAAGAAAAATATATATTTTTGACTTTGATAACAGGCACAAAACATTGACATATATACAATTCTCTTCATATAAATACAAATTATTTACAATCAAATTAAATAGTAGGAATATTTTCAAGGTTTTGTACAACATTGCATTGTTAAATTAATGAGGATATTAATATAAGCAAAAACATGCTTAGCAATATTAATATAACAATAATAATGATCCATTTGGTTTAAAGTTTAAAAAAAATATCATCATGAATACTCCACTATAGTGGAATTGTTATTCTATTAAGTTGAGATCTTTTTTGAAAAGACCCCATACAGACGTTTATCAAACCAGGAAACCGTCAGAGGCAAGGCAGTCTGAACGAAATGCTTGTTTCTTGTTATGGGAATGTAGGAAATAGCAGGTTGGCTATGGATGGTGCCAAAATGAAAGCTGTACACAACAGCACCAATCATGACCTGCTGTACAAACAATCTGTACCCAGACTGCTGCATCAAGAGCAACAGCTGTTCTGCATGCAGAAAATAGACTTCAAGCACAGCTATTTTACAGGTTCTATAAAGCTATTAAAAACTAGAAGGTTCAGTGTTTCTAAAAAGTACCTTTTTCCATTACGCCACGGTACATATAAAAACCAGGCACTTGATTGGATTGAGTTCGCATTCAGGGAGTTTTCTCCGATAGTCGAGCCCAGGTCAGGCATCAGGTATTGCGTAGAGAATACTGGTTATACACAAGTTCGGATCACATTTACATGACTGCAGCGAAGATCAGTTTTTTGACCACTTTGATATCTCCTCATCTTCATTAGATATCTCCTTAGCTGCATGCATGGAGCATTCCAAGCTATCCAGAGAGAATTCCAGCTCCGTGTGGACTGCCTCAACAGGGAGGCTTTGATTGACAGGGTGCAAGTCTTTGTTGGGTATGCCAGACCTCCTAGACTGAGATGCAAAATCTTCTGTCATACAAGGCATGTGGAGAGAGAAGGTCCTTCCATTTTGCAGTTGAAGAACCTTGGATTCTCTTCAGTTCTTTCACAGAATTTATGTTGCTTTTTTTTAAAAAAAAAACAGATATTTGTAATAGATGTTAAAAGAAAGTCAAAATTAAAGGAAAAGAAATCATAGTGCAAATATAGTGGCTCTGCCCCCTCTTCCAGCCAATCAGCTTGTCTTGCTTTGTCTCCGCAACCATATTGTCTCCATCAAAAAGTCCTTTTTAAGCAGCATGAATAAATATTAAATATGTTGATATAATATATACTCTTCACATCTTCCTATTTTCCCTTAAAAACATGTAAACATGGTAAGGCAAAGCCCTTCTGCTACCGAGTTCCTCCAGGTCAGAAAATGCCGTTAAACCTGATGGAAGAGATGAGAACGCAAACTGTTATTTTTGGTCTTGAAAACGCATGAATGAAGACAACAAAAGGAATGGCATTTGTTGAGAGATATTCGACACCAATAATTACCTCAGTAGCAAAAACACACTGCTCCATTTGATCTGGAATGATGTACACAGGATGATATAACCCATCTTTAGAAAAGGTCATAGGGGAAACCAATACACTAGCCTCTGAATTTTTCCTGGAAGGAAGGCAAAGTAAACAAAAAATACAGGTTGGACACGGTTGTTATAGAGGTTATATAGTAGGTCGTTCACCTATTGAGAACGATTGTTAGCCAAGTCGAGGGACAATGCAAGAAAAGAGAAGATACTCACAAGTCTAGCTTGTCCTTGTTATGTTTCTGGTCTTTGGCTAAATTGTAGTCCACCATCTTCTGCTTGTTATTGGCCTTGTCACAATCCATGATGCTGGAGCTCAGCCCTGCTTCCTTGTTGGACACCTTACACGGGCCCCCAGGGATAAGGAAGGCCTCCTTTTCCCTGAAGCCAGACTGGGGAGCAGTGGAGATCATCGAGGCTCGGTTGTTGACCACGTCCAGGTCGTTGCGCACGGATATGGCTGCTGCCTTGGTGCTGCGCCCCATTTGCCTGAGCAGGATGACAGCAGCGCAGAGCACCAGCACCAGGGTGACCACACCCAGGGTGAACGAAATGGCCAACGCCACTGGGAAGTCAGGCACCTTGAGCGTGGTGGGCGTCTGGGTGGCCGGTTGGCTGTATTCGCACCGGGAGCCCATGAAGCCTGGCAGACACTGGCACACAGGCCCGCTGAAGTGGGTGAAGCAGGTCCCTCCATTCTCGCAGGGCAGGAGGCTGCAGGCGTCAGCGCGCACGCTGCAGTCTTTACCCGTAAAGCCCAGCGTGCACGTGCAGCTGTAGTCATTGACGCCGTCCATGCAGGTGCCCGCGTTGCGGCAGGGGTTGCGGGCGCAGTCGTCGATGTTGATCTCACAGCGGGTGCCAGCAAAACCAGCACGGCAGCGGCATGTCAGGCTGTGCCCCAAGTCAAGGCACTGGCCACCTTTAAGGGAGAAACGAAACTGCTGAAACTATGCCACACCACTCTGATGACATTCTAGACCACAACCAGGTACCTCAACACACTGTAAATGCAATCTTACACACACAGGCTCACAACATGTGCTCCTCCACGCAAAATATGTGGCAAATGGGGATCCGCTGTAGGCAGAGATTGCATGGCTTAAAGTTATTAGACGTACTAAAAACAGTGGGGTGATAAAACCTCCACATGTAAATAAGAGATTCAGGCTAAGTAATTAGAACCCTTGGGAAAGGAGCGAGTATTTCTTCACAATAAGACAAGAGGGCTGCTCTATCTTGCCCGTCATATCAGCTCAAGATGCACTCTGGCGTCTCTCCCTGCTTCTCCTATCCTGTCTGAGCAACATTCCTTCCACGGCTGATGGGGTAATGCCGTATGGACGCGTTTCAAAACAAAAAGTCAAGACAACACGATGCATCGTGGGGGTGGGGGGTGGGGCGGTCTGTCAGACAGGAGCCCTGATGCAGACAGGAGCTGAAGATGGAGACAACCAAGGATCGCCACAGACACAGTCGGCCGGAGCTGACCGATAAGAGGCTGTCTGAGATTTAAAAAAAAAGTTTTTTAACCCCCCCCCCGACCCCCATGTGGGAAAAGGTTGCAGTGCTTACCATTTGCACAGGGGTCACTGCTGCACCGGTCGAGTTTCTTCTCGCAGTTGGAGCCCATGTAACCAGGAGGGCAGCGGCACGAGTAGCCGTTTCCGGCAACTTTCGCCACGCACGTCCCGCCATTGAAACAGGGCCCGTCGGAGCAGGTCATAGCACTGATCTCGCAGTTCTTCCCGTAGAAGCCCTGAGGGCACGTGCAGGTATAGTCATTCACCAGATCCTGCAAAGAAAAGAAGAGACCCTCAAACTCATCTGACTTTGAGAAGGAAGAACCAACGGAGACATGGGTGAGAGAGCTGGGAGAGGGCCGGGAGAGGGCCGCGAGAGGTCCGCGAGAGGGCCGGGCACTTACGTTGCAACTACCTCCGTTCCTGCATGGGTTGCTGTCACACTCGTTGGTCTCGATCTCGCACCTGGTGCCGCTGAAGCCCGGTCTGCACGTGCACGTGTAGCTGCCCTGGCCTGTGTTTGTGCATGTGGCGTCATTCAAGCATGGCTTATGGTTGGTACAGAAGTTCAGGTCCTGGTCGCAGAGGAGGCCCCCCCATCCCTCCTTGCAGTTGCACTGCCAAGGCTGGCTACAAGTGCCATGCAGGCAGCCTGGGTGATGCTCACACTTGTCGCACAGTGGACCCTGCCACCCGCTACGGCACTTACACTTCCCGGGGGTCTCACAATAACCGTGTTCGTCACTGCAGCCAGACGAGCAGATGGCTGTTAGAAAAGAGAGAAAGGGGGGAAATTAAAGTGAGGGTGCCCCTGTACCCAGCACTAAACAACCAATCCCCCCACCTTCGCAAGGCTCAGACACATCAAGTATTTGTTAAGTACTAAGCTAAGCAGCAGGGTCCCACACAAAGGAAACACATGCCGTTTTTTTTTTTTTTTTTTTTACGCAAGGCAGAGCACATTAAGTTCCAGCGCGTGCGCCTGTTAAACCATGCTCCTTATGCCTATTGTTAAAGCGAACAAAAGGAGGCAGACCAGCCCCGATTTGCCGCGACTTAGAATTTATTAGAATCAATTGACCAAAAGAGGCCGTTGAACTTGTTGAATTAACCGTTTGCCGAATTCGAAAGACCCGCGCTACTTTTCCCTTTTTCGGTGACTCGGGTAACTTATTGAAGTTCGGTCAAGACTATGGAAACTTTTGTGTATGCATGAATGTAAACACACACACACGGATTGAATTAAATGGGTACTTACGCTCTGTGCAGTATTCGCCTTTCCATCCTTCCAGGCAACTTCTGTTGCCGGAGGAGTCACATGTGAAGTGTCCGAAAGGATCGTCCCTTGGACGACAGTAGTCGGAGCAGCTGTCCCCGTAGTAATATTCATCGCAAACGACGTGATAGGAATATCGCAATTCACTTTGCTCTCCCACGTACACATCTGGGAACGAATCTTGCCCAACTGCAAGGGTTCTTTTGGTTGCCTGGCGGCTGATAAGATTGTTGTGGTTTTCTAGAAGAATAAAAGGTAAATGTTATTTTTGACGTTCTTTATGTGGTCTCGAATTTAAATAAACATGAAAGAAGCACGAGGGGCTAACCTGTTGATTGGTCGGAAGAGGACTCTGCGTTCCAAGCTTCAATTATCAACGAAAATTTTCCCTGTGAGAAAACAAGTTTGTGAAAAGAGTGCAATACAACCGCACAACAAAATACCTTTAGATACATTTCTGGGATAAAACATTAATTATCCACACGATCATTACTTACAGGCCATTTAAAGTGGAACTTAACCCGGATAGGAGCGCTGCTCGAGATGGAACTCTCATCGGCGCTAAATATCTCAGTAAGTCCCGACCCGTACGTGCAAGGCGGTTCAGGTGAAATGACATCTTGAGAGTGTTTGAGGCAAACACGGAAAAAGATTTGACAATCTCTGGACGTTTTGCAGACGCTTCGTGTACTGGTAAAAGAGTGTACTTTCAACTCAAACACACCAGATGACTCGACCTACGGGAATGAGATTAGGTAGTTGTAAATGTCAAGATCACTCGGGTTTTAATGTAATCATATCCATGAGATATACTCACCAGTTGGGATGATATTAAAAAAAAGATACAGGTGAATAAAAAATAAGCCATTTTGTGGTAACTTTTCTGTCAATACAGCAGACTGTAGTAGGTATCCGGTCTAGTTTCCAAAGCAAAATTAAAAACGAAAAGCAATAAGCAACTTATTACGAAGTAACCCTCTGACTCTTGGCCACTACTGGAGCTCACATTTACAAAAAAACAACTGCCAGCTCCGCGGTGCTTGTACTTTGAACCTGTGCGTTTTAGTTTAGTGTGGGACAGAGATTCTGTTTTAAATAGGAGGAAGGTAGGCGGGACATTACGCAAATGCGCTTGCTGCCTGGTCATGTTTACAACCGGTGAGACAGCCAATTACATGAGACATGGCTTGTGAGTGTAAACTGCGGTGTAGTCAAAGTAGTTTGAACGGACAGGGAAACCCTCTAATAATTTATGTAACGATGATTTGATGGTTTTGGCTACGCTTATATTTGTTAAATATATTTAATAAAACACTTTTAAATAGAAGAGTGGCCTGTTCGAATCGGAATAGAGAGTGTACACTTATTTCTCAGCAGTTTTTTTTATTGTGTTATATAAGTTTCCCCCCCCCCTTAGATACTTTTTTCCTTTCTGTGTCTGGCTGTTTTAAGGATGCTTTTGGTTTTTCCTCAGTGGTGGATGAACAGTGATCGCTCAGATGAGAGAAGGTTACTCGCACCCCCCCCCCCTTTTTTTAATTCAGCCTTAAAAATGCATAATTGTTCTGACGCGTGCGAGTCGTTAAACCGGCAAGCGTCGAAGGGGGCGTCTTTTATTGTGCCCGCGAAAGATCCGGAGGGTCTTTTGTTACCCTGAGTTACACTATGGTCCTTGGGGCAAGATGAGGAGGGGGTGCACAGAACATTTGAGATTACAGATAATTGCTTTGGTGGAGTATGCGCGCGCGCGTGTGGCTGTAGCCTATACAGCTGTATGATAATCTGCAGCACCTGGCTGTGGCCCACCTCCTTTTCTAGGTGGCTGCACGCGCCACTTCTCCACACGTGCTCTGTATCCAACGCCTAATCTCAATTAGTCTGAGGATCCCTTCGATAAGTTTTTCGAAAACAGAACTGTCATTGAGTAAGTGCAAGGGCTCGAACAAGAGCACCTATGTCTTAACACTGAATCTTTAACAAGCCCACCTGTGCCTTTCCGTTTCGCTATAAGGAATATGACAGATGAACATTTAATATTTTCATATCAATCTTGAACGTTATAATTCCAATTTATAGAAAGGTATAAACATAAAAACGATCTGTGTTTAACGTGCAGGGCACCCTAACGGGCTCCCCATATAAAGCGCGCCTGTCATATGCCATGTTCGGTAACACTACCGTTGCAAGAGCCTCTCGATTACAGTTACAAAAGAAAAGAAAAAAACTCTTTTTTGCTGAATCTCAACCGTAAAAGCTACTGGGTTACGGTTAGGATTAGGAAAACGTAATACCCGTGCAATATAATATTTCTTTAGAATAGTTGCTATAAATTATTAATTATGTTTGTCACACAGAAGCAATACTCAGGGAAATGCACGGTTACACGTTCGTGAGCAACAAACATCAGAATATTATCACAAATCTCCAAAAAAATCAATATAGGGCATACAAATGTGTAAATAACAAAATACGCAAACCAGCACGCTATTCAAAAGACGAACATACGTTATATTTATTTTAAAGAAGATATTTCGTGTCATTATATATAAAGACACATAACCGCCCGTGTAATGCACATAAATCGTTTTTGTGTTGCAACATGTAGTACGAGGGTGTGACACTGAGAAGACGGTTAATCTAAACATTCGAAAAACTAGAAAATCTAGCAGCATCTGACGATAACCTGGATGTTGCATCGACAGTGAATTCGGACGGACAATGAGCAGCTTTACAAACTGTTGCGCATCTTCAGTGATTGCGTATTGTAATTCTAATGAGGCCAGCGCGTGCCTCCGCTTGCCCCGACTTTAACCCGGCACGCTTCGCCTGGTTATACGTCACCCGGGGGTGGGGTGGGGGGTAGAGAATTTAGACGGTACGCTTTCATTGATTGATTTAACCAAAACAGCGATCATTGGAATAACTGTTATCATTTCTACAAACAACGATGCTAGAAACGCAATGATGCTAGAGACGCAAGAAATCTCGCTCTATACCAAATCAAAGTCGGAATATGGCGACGGAAACGCATACTTAAAGAAATCGATAGCCATCTGGTGCAATCCACCATGCACGCGTTGCATAACTAATGTTTGCAGACTCAGAGACAAAGACTATGATCAATAAGCGCAAACTGAACGATGTGCCTCTAAGAAAAAAAGCTCACAAAATGTAAACCCTAAATCCTATATATTCTAAGTAAGTGCAGAATAAATACTTGATATACACAGTAAGGAAGTCAAAATAAGAAAATCTCTAAGCTCATTATCGAAGTGGTGTTCTTGGTGGTTAAGCATCAAAGCCAATGAGCATCCACGTGCCCACCTCTAGGGGTGTAGGAGCCATCGCTTTTTGCTAAGGTGGCGCGTGTCTGCACTGGTGTGAGGATTAGAGGCAGGAGGAGACACGGGCGGAAAGAGACGCTGAGACGTTTGGAAAGGTGTGATCTAGTGACAGAAGGCTCAGTGCACCCATAAATGTAAATTTGGGAGCTCTGCCAAAGTGTTATGCGCGACACCAGATGCTCGAAACACACTGGTTCCCATAGTTTCTTCCACGTGCACGATGAGCTTAAGTGTTAGTTAACACATGTCATTTGTTCACACCTTCGGGCAGCAATTTGGTGCATTGGCACATTGCCTTTTGCAGGATAATTCTGACAGTCTTTAAAACGTACTTTAAGGTTATTTAATTGTACCAGGAAATATGATTACTGTCAAATTAAGAAAGCCTTCAAGCTACTCAGGAAAACTATGACAGAACGGATCAAACTAAGTTTCGGTTTACTTTAAAGTGTGGCTGCACACGCTCGGGTTCCAACACAGCCGAGGGCATGGTGGCACGTGTCCATATGTCAAACGCGGAAGTGTCAAACAAAAAGCAAAAGCAAAAGTTTGACACCTAACGTGCCGTGCTGGGCATAGAATGGACCTCTTGGTGTCTCAAATCAATAGTGCCGTGCCCCGCCTAGGTCGTCTAATTACACGGTAATATCAGCATGTATATCGAATACTAATAAAAACAAGAAAAAAAATACTGAAAGCATTAAGTGAACACCATGAGTGCAAATTAGTTGCGATTTCCGTTTTGATGGAAGAAACAAAGCTGAGAACACACAGTTGTATTGTACCTCAATAAAAATATGTTTGGTATTCGGTGTTACGTTTGGAATGTTTGGTAAGTGCAGTGACCTAGTGACGGTCGCGGCTTTAGGATCGTGATTGGCCAATGCATTTGGAGGAGTACAGAATTTTCCATTTCTTGGCTGTATTGTCTTGTTCTCTTAATAAGGACTGAGGGTTTTTATACTTCTTTACCAGGAAAAGTCCATGGCTTCTTCTTTATTCATCTAGAGAAGGAATCGCAATTTAGTGCCCCATATTTAAAGGAACTTCAGAACTAAAGCTAAATGACGCGCAGTTAATCCATTCTCTGTACTTACTGATTTACACGGGAGAGAGAAAAAATATTTTTTTTGTGCAAATATTCAACCTTTACATTGATGAGTTTTTATTTGGCATACATTTGCCATTCGCTTTATTTATTTTACACTTTAACAGCATATTTTGTAGATGGACATTTTCTACCCCATTTGTTTCTGTGCGCAATATGTCACGTTTTCTGCTCCAATCATTACGGGTCAGCTCCAGACCACAGGACCACTGTGGAGCAGATGTTTGTCAGGGGACCATTTTTACAACAGCAGTCACAGCGACATGCTAGTGGGTGTTGAGCTGCCAGTGCTAACGATCCGTGGCAAAAGGTTAGCTACAGTCTGTAACAGTACACCTACAACTAGACGTACAACTGCAGTCTTTATTAGAAAACACTTTAGCTACTAAAATTGATATGGAGTATATAAATCTAAAAAGTATGTATTTAAACTAGTGCTATTAAAAGTTGAACAAATACACAAATTAAATTCCTGGTTTCAGTTTACACGGAGATAATCACAACATAAACGCCAAGCAACTAAGCAACACCACCACAGTTATGCAACTGTAGGACGAAGCTACGCACTGCTGTATCAGGAAACACACTACACCTAAACCACATATCGAAGAAAAGCAAAGGTCTTCATGGCCAGGGTATTAGCATCATACAGACACTAAATGTGGTAAATTATAGCTTGATACCACTGTAAATTGTAAATACAAATAACTGCTCTCAAATTATAAGCATGATCAAACAGTTTTTTTTATTATGCAAAATAGGCTGCATCTAAGCAGGGAAATTATCAGGAAAATGTAAAGGCATTTATAAAACTTATTTACTTTAAGGTTAATTAATACATTTAGTGCTTGTAGTAATAGTAACTAGATATAAAGAAAAGAGATGACTTCTGAAATTATTAAGCCATTGGAAAAGCCCCAAGGTTGAGCATCAGTTTCTAAAATCCGCCTTAGAACCAAGCAAACGTCTTCAGAAATGCAAAACAAGAACAATACAGGGAAGTGAATGTTCGTTTTGACTCCAGCTGAGTGCAGCTTGCTGCCAAGTAAAATAACCAGTGCTTCATCTATCACACTGCAAGCTGTTGCATGTTAAGGTAAGAACTAATAAATATTCACAAATCAGTGGTTAAATACTCCGAAGACACAGTGAAGAGAGTTTGGAAGCGTTAATTTCACTGGGCTACAATGATTTTACTTCCACAAACAAGAAGAAAAAAAAAAAAAAAAATACATTTATTTAGCTCGTGTATTTTTGCATGACAAACCCAAAGAGTTTCAGAATTTTTCCATCACCCATAGTGTTTGTTTGTTCCAGTATACTCACATACTGTTATGTATAGTAAAGAAAAGCTGTAGCAAGAAAAGTGGATTCACTATGTTGGCAGTTTACTGCTGAATACAGAAAAAGATGTTCCTGAGGCCAGATAGAGGCAAACGTACAATATAATACAAAATTTAATGATGTTATTTAAACTGTACATGATGGTAAAACTGTATTCAACATGAAGTACCATGTGGTCCATCAGAGTTTGTGAAACAAACAAACAAACAAACAAAAAAAAGATTCTTGCTGTCCAGCGTTATGGGCCAATACAGGTCCAACTCTGAAATAACACAACCTTTTAAAACAAGTCACCATACACCTCTCAAAGGAGAAGTCTAAGCACCATAACACTGGTCCACAATTTTGCTTCCTGCAGAAATAGCGTCCTATTATGTATTTTTGCACGATGAATTTCTCCAAACACTCATATATCATGTATAATATGGAAAAGTGGTACCAAGTAGACTGGATCCCCCTTATGCTAGCAGGCTACTGCTGGACACTGAACAGGGAAAGTTAAAAGTGCCTGAGGCCAAACATAACCAAACCCCAAACTCCTGTCTACACGTAACAACACTCATTTAAGAATATGTAGTCAATAATAAATGTAAAATTTGCACACATTAAGACCATACATGATGGAACAATTCTGAAAATAGATTCACAATTAACATAAAAAAAATGTACTATACCCCCCCGCCCAAAACGTTGCGTTTGTTGCCCAGTGCTATTTTAGTTGAAATAACAAGACTAAGCTGCTCTTTCCTCCTCCAGTTAACTTTGAGCAAAGAACTAATGGCACCCCTTTAAAACAAACCAAACCAAACAAAAAAACCCACATAGGAGGAGAAAGTAAGTGCTACAGAATGTTTCACTTCTTCTTGCATGTGGCTTGATTGCAAAAAGGTCATTAACAAAAATGACACCATAACAACAACAAAAAAACCCCCCCAAAATCTGACACCTTTATCTTGGAAGAGCTGAGGAATCTGGAGCCCTTGAACACTTTTTGTATCACGCCACAGACCATGCAGAATCTCGCAAAATGATACAAGAATTGCGTTTCAAGTGAAAACCAGGACAGCAGCTTTTCCCATAGCCAATGAACACCCTGCTTCTAAGGAACTAGTGTTGTTTTAACAGGAAAAACCAAGTAACCAAGGAGATATCACTTACTTTTCTTGAAATTCCAATAAACAAACATCTATTAAACTTGAAAGTCAGTTAATCCAAGAACAAGAACATGTTGCAGCTGTACATGGATAAACTACCATCTCCCACCATTTTCTGGCATGTTCTGAACATCTCTAAGCTTGTTTAGAGGCTCCTGCATGTTCTTCATTTAGAGCTCTGAAGTAAAATTAATGAAGGGAAAAGAAAATACGCTTATTATAGAAAATCATACATATTTTGTTTATTTAAGGTATCTTAAGTAGTTCACATCAAATACATTACAGTCCCTTTAACAAGCACATCTGCAGAAAAACAGGTCATTTCTGTCATAAAATGACCATCTTTATCATCATGTGATTTCACTCTACTTCCTGTGAACTGCAGACTGACATCCTGTGGCACAGAAGCTGTCTTTCCAGCAGCAAGCGTGCACAGACTTCAGAGTACCTCACCACACTCCCTCGTTCACACTTTATGTACAGTGCTAATGTGGTGTGATCACAATCAGCCAGGAGTCTGAAAGACTACATCCATAATCTTCATCTCGGTTGAGTGCATGTCCAATACAAGGCGTGGCTGTTCAGCATGAGTAGGAATAATGAGTGAGCTGGGGAGTGGATCAAAATAAATCCAAGTATGATGCTCCACTTGGAACAATTTTTAGACGTCAGTGATGAACAAAACAAATGTGGCCAAGCCTTCTCCAACAGGTACTAAATGTCTTTTTGGAGCAGGAACTGGGCGTATTTTTTTGTTTTCTTTAATTACCCCCCCAACCCCCCCCCACCCACCCTCTCCTCCCACCCGGTCACCTCCCTCCCTTGCACCCAGTCGAGCAACCACGGCTACGTCCCATTGGTCAGTCACTGCTCAAGGTGGACTGTGATTGGTGGCCCTGAGCGAGAACAGTCCTCAATGTTGTTTACGTGACCAGAAGCGGCCTGTGATGGAGCCTAAAGCTAAGCCCTTCTTCTTGTGTTGAGAAAGTTCTGCCAGCCTCTGCTCCTCCTCCTGCACGCAAACACACACACACACACCATTAAAAATAAGAATGGCATGACAAAAACCAGGTGAACACTGCAGACTTGCAGAAGCACAGTAGATTTAAATTTAAATGAAAACATTTTTAATCCGTCCCTTTAAATAATTCTGAAGTCTTTCGATATGCATGACATGAGTGTCTTTAATAGAAATCATGGCAGATACCGGTGCTCCTAGACACTGAAATCACGCATAAAAATGCGATGTAGCAGATACCATAGCGAGCTGTGCTTGTCTTTGTTTGAAGGCTTCAATCGGGTCCTGTTCGTGTGCATAGTTTTCCAGCACAGTACGAACATCCTCTACACCACTCAGTGCAATTGCTGGACAAAGATTCAAAGGAATAAGTGATAAAGTACAGAAAGACAGACAAATGCATGAAGCCACCCAAACCCCACCTGCACACCCACCCACCCACGCTTCGCTTACTCTTCAGAAAAGCAGCCAGATCATAAAGCGTGCGGTCTTCTGAATTGCCATCCCACTTGCGTAGGGCCATGCCGTTGAAGGGCTGCAGGCTGAAGGCTTCTCGCTTGCAGTCTACCACAATCACTTTAGATGAATCTCGGTTCAGACAAGACACATCCTGTAGAAAAGACAGCAAAAGAGAAAGAGAGAGCGAGAGATAGAAGAAGAAGAAAAAAAGAGAAAAATATATATCGTAGCAAGTATGTTCAATAGTTTAAAAAAAGTTGATTGATGGATTTTTATTGATTGGAACACTGAAGTTTTGGGTTTTTTTTCTGCCAAATTGGATTCAAATCAGTAAAATTTCCTTGACCTATGGGTTAAATGTGTCCTTAAATACGTCTAAACACAAATGGAAAAATAATGACGTCGTATCCTAAATGACTAACTAACTCATCCATGTCCATGTAATGACACTGACGTGAACCATATTCACACCTAAGCATCTGTAGAGAAGTGTAAACTGTTAACGCCTATTCATCGACCCCTGCAGTCTCCCGCGCTCTTTCTCTCTCGTGTACACACACACACACACACACACACACACACACACACACACACACACACACACACACACACACACACACACAC
>JAOXYF010000013.1:12850985-12873966 GCA_028565775.1 Sternarchorhynchus goeldii
CACACACACACACACACACACACACACACACACACACACACACACACACACACACACACACACACACACACATCCATACTTCAAGCCTGAACACTTCTTATCCAAACAAATTTGTACAGAACCTATATTTATTTCAGACACCCAAGGCTGAAATCTTATGCAGGATCTGATCTACAAGCAACATGTGCTTGTAATTGAAAAAATTAGTACCAAGGCATAATCATTTAACAAAAATAAAAAGAACGTTGGCTCAGTGCAGTCATGAACAGCTCATAGCCAGTGCTGAAAATCGCTTTAACAGTAATTTACATAAAAAGACAAGAGTACCAATCAGGTTTGTTTTTTTTTTTTGCTTTGAATCTGATGCTAGTCATAAAAGTGCTAACCGCCACAATAAGAGCGCTAACCGCCACAATAAGAGCGTAACAGAATATGGTCATTAACAGGCGCACAGAGAGCGTGGCTTCTGTAACGGTGGCCAGGCAGAAGGTACATGAGGCACAATGAGAGGGTGGAGAGCCCTGCAAACTCCTATTGTCTTGGACTTCTGGGAGAAGAGAGAAGAATGTAGCACAAGGTGCTGCGGTGGTGGTGGTGGGGGGGGGGGTGTAAGGCGGGGAGAAGAAGAAATCAAATGTAAGAGCAGAAGGCAGCAGGACTACATGGATCAGAGACATGGGGGGCTGATGGGCGGGGCTCTGCCCGAGGAGTAGAGCCAGATGGGTGGGTCTGTACCTTAAGGAGGTGGGCCAGACCGGCGGAACTCGATTGGGCAAGTTTTGCACAAGGAGCAGGTTTAAAATGCCCCAACACGATGGCCATAGCAAGTCTCAGTAGCTACGCTAAGGCCACTCAGCACTAAAACACTGGTCTCGATGATGATCTCCTGATGGAATAGCTGGACGGTGGTGCTGAATAAATATTTGGAAGCTGAACATACGAGCTGTTTATATGAAGAGAGTTTACTAAACAGATGGGTCACAGCAATATGGGCAGAGGACATCAATGCAGATTGATTACAATAAAAGGCTTTACTGGAAACCACTCACACAATTGTGACGTGACATTTAATAACTCTGATCTATTTAAGAAATCAAAGTAATTTCACCTTGACATGATGGCCCTCCACGTAGCGAGTGGCGTCCCGGAAGAGACGGTACATGACAAAGCCCTGAGGGTCGATGCTGTCAATCAAAGGGTAGGCGGTCTGTGTAGAAGAACCGCCCACAGTTAGTCACACCCATGGAAATAAATAACTCTGGACTAAATAACAATGTTTCCAGGGCAAATCATCACATCTTTCTCTGGTTCTGGTTCTATAAAGGGAACTTATTAGTAAACAATGACAAGAAGTTTAATAAAAATAACGTAACCTTAAGCAAAAGACTCAAACGTTTTAATAACGGGCTTATAACATTGCATTTTTATAGGAGTGTATATGCACTGTACATTTCAGAGTAAGAACCGATATAGAGAAGTCTCTTAAGGTAGGGGAGTAGGGGAGTGGGGGAGTGGGGACCCTTCCACCCCTCCACCCCTTACCCCCGCTGCTCGAGCTGTGGTTTGGGGGACGGACAGAGAGGGAGCCTGCGGTTGGGGCTCCGAGTCCTGCTGCAGGAGCGGACAGGGAGAGCCCCGCTCTCTGCCTGTTCTCCCCTGAGTGCAGAGCCACGTGTGCCGTCTGCAGCCAGGGCAGATCGTGTCTACAGGCTGCGAACGCGCCGCTGGTTCCTCCTGCGCTTTGTTTGACTTTAGTGAACAGACCACCAGTCTGGCCTGACAGTGACAAACGCCTTGCAAACAAATAAAAACATGCATTACAAAAAAAAAAAACACACCACCCAATTAGACCCTGTGTATGGCTTATCTGCATATGAATGTTGACACAATAGAGTCTTTTGGCCAATATAAAAGACTTCACACACACATTTACACACGTGCTCCCCAAAGGCAAGGCCACTGGCATGGTGGCAGATAAACAACCACGCCTGATAACACTGCTGGTGCCACAGCAGCAAACACAAGAACAAAGGTTAAGGGTTAACCCTTAAAGCGTGTAGAGTTTACTACACCCTTTAACAAGAACTACGCTGTTTAGGCAACATGAACTTTTAGCAATTCTACAGGTAGACAAATAAGATCTGGACTCTTTGTTGAAGGTCTAGGGATTGACGAGATGTATATACTGGATGCAAAACAAAAACCAGACCTCGGCCCATTATGAGCAGGATTATGCTTTCGCAGGTGATATTTCAGAAGTACCGCCCTCACTGGCACACAGCATGTCCTTCATTTTAGTGACAAATCTTCTCGTGTTCAGACTGAGAGTGTGTGGTTTTCACGTCACTCACAATGCCGGTTTCTGACGTGAAGATGACTATCTCGTAGAGCGGAGCAAGCTGCTGAAACAGATAGTCAATACCTGGCCTCTTCTTAAAACGCCAGCCTGTAGCCAACTAGGAATGTGAAGACAAAACATGCATATATTACACACACAAATGAACACACGTATGCTTGTGTGTGTGTGTGTGTGTGTGTGTGTGTGTGATATATATACACACATATACATACATACACACACACACACACACACACACACACACACTTACAAATATAAATACATATATACAAGGACTATGTGTGTACAGGTCAAACTGAAAGCAGTACACAACTCCTCTCCTGTTTGTATGAAATGTGATTCCTTGAATGGCTCAAAAAGACCAGCCAAAAAACTGTAGTCTGGAGTAACAGTTGAGGTTTCAGTGGAGCGTAACTCGAACTGACCGAGAAATCAAAGCCACCGAACGGCGTGTGCCGGGAGCGGCTGCTGGGGGTGGGGTTGGGTGGTGCGCAGGTGGGGTCCGTTTGCAGGGCCGCCGCCCCCCACCTGTCGCTTGTGCGCGTCCTATCTATCTCAGAGAGCCAGGTGGAGATGCTCAGGGGAGCGGAGTGTCGTTAACATTCATAGCTACAGGTAGAGGGCGAGGCAGGTGCGGCTCGAGCAGCACAAACTGCAGATGGCCTTCCGTGACCAGTAGCGGATAACCAGCATGGATATAATGAAGGTTTTTGATGAAGCCAAAGCTACACTGCTGATCTTAAAGGTTGGTGCACTTCACAGAGCGGTGGTGCAAACCTCCAGACAGGGGCGTGGTAACGCCAACATGGAGAGCCAAAGTTTAGGCCCAAAGATAATATTTGCATACTACTGAAGGTCTTGAACAGGTCTTGGATCAGGTTTTAGATTCTGAGATAAACTCTACAGAGCTCCACTTCTCTGTAATCCGATCTAATTTAATAAATGGGAGTCACCTTCACATGCTACAGTCCCATCGACAGTAACAGGAATTTCACATTGCAGCAAGACTTCAAACCTCCCAGATGTTGTAGCCCTCTGCTGTGGCTGGTAAACTCTCGTGGGGAAATTTCTTAGATGGGGAAAGGACATACCGACCATTCTGGATGCAGGAGGACATCAGTGAGCTCGAGCACCAGCGTGTACGGAGGCTGATAATATGGCTCCTTCAGTGGATCTGGGAGAAGCTTGGGGCTCGTTGGCTCGATGATCATCTGCGGAGAGGAGAGCCGACGAACCGATGTTGACTCACAAGGCTCAGCGTAGGGGAACGGATTGCATTCGAGTGAATGAGGCAATACTAACTCACCTGTCTGTAATCTTTAAAATATTTGAAGGTTCGTTTGAGCTGCTGGATAACTGGAACATCTATAATGAAAAAGATGCATTAAACTTGATCCCCTCCGTGCATAAAACAGACAATAAAATAATAATGCAGCCCTTTGTGCCAATTTGAGTGTCTATATTAAACTATTATCCCACAATTCAGTTTAACTGTGCAATATTGCAAAACAGTTTACTGCCGGTGTTGCAAAATGGAGGGCGGAAAATACAGGAAGCCACTTTTAGGAGAACATTTAGGTTTGGTCATTCACCTAGAAGATTAGAGGCTTGTCTACCATTGGACCTGAAGGATGGTGCTTCCAGCCGAGCTGTTCTTAATGTTCGAAGTACATGGAACCTCAGGTACAGCTCGGCCTGAAACGTCATGCTTATTTACCTGTCCCAGCCTCCCCCAAGGTCAGTCAAAACAACAACAACAACAACAACAACAACAACAACAACAACCACCACCAAACAAAAACAGAGGATATGGTTGGCAGAACCGTAACGGCTAAGGCTGATCTGAGATCAGGAACACCAGGGAAGCGAAAGGTTCAGGCAGACAGCGCGGCCTGCATCAACAGCCCCTCGGCCTAACCTTGTTTGCCAGTGTAATGGAGAGGTCTATTGTTGCTCTGGAGGGGAGCCGTGGCTCTCCAGACAGGCTGACCATTGAAACACAGGAAGGAGGGAGTGAAGGAAAGATGGATGGATGGGCCTCGGACTCAACAAAGGCCTCCTTTAATCCGGCCCTGGGTTGGCATATGCTCTACTAGTTTGCCAAAGGCCATTATTACTCAATTGCCTTTCTTCTCCTCTCCCTTTCTTTGGGACGCTCTTGCTTTTTTCTTTTACATTCA
Organism: Sternarchorhynchus goeldii; assembly: GCA_028565775.1. Lineage (NCBI taxonomy): Eukaryota > Metazoa > Chordata > Actinopteri > Gymnotiformes > Apteronotidae > Sternarchorhynchus > Sternarchorhynchus goeldii. The sequence goes on from JAOXYF010000013.1 coordinate 12,855,525, forward strand.
ATACCCCCCCCCCCAGCCCCTCCCCTGAACGCTGACTCCAGTTGTGTAAACGGTTGGTAAAATGTGGTCACTTTTCGCTGAACGGAGGACACCGAGTGCGTGAGCACACGGCACCAAGGAGCCCCAGCTAACTGGGGCAGTGTGGGTCCGAAAGGCTGCGCTGTTCGTCTTGGCCTGAGGGCGTGAGGCTGCAGGCAGGACACAACGCACTTTTGGGGTAAACAAAGGCATCCAAGTTCAGGGAACAAAAGACTTTTGACGTGACTTCACACACACACACACACACACACACACACACACACACACACACACACACACACACACTTAAGTAATATGCTTCAGTGAGCGTTGCATAGAAATTCAGAGCAGCCTCACAGCGAAAACCTCCCACCACGCAAACATGTGACTAGTCACAACATGCTGTGTTGCTCAATCCAGTAATGCATCCTTTGATTAAAACAGAGGGGCTTACAAATACAGGCCATATATATGCATATATATATGCATGTTTGAGGGAATGCCGTCACTTGGCAAAGCATCGTGGCATAGAGACGGATGCCTGCTTGCCAAGCAGCTCGCCTGTTCCCGGTCCCTAAGGGCCACTCTGCTCAGAGGCTCCGAGTGCATCCCTCCGCCTGCCTTCTGCTGTGGGTGGGAGGGAGGGAGGGAGGGCAAGCGTGGGGCCAGGGGGCAGCCAGCCAGCGTCTCCACTCCCCTCGGGGATCGGGCATTTCACCCCGGTCCCTAAAGTAATCAATGCCCTTCGTTATGGCATTAAACGCTGTGGTGTTAGACACAAGTACTCTAGAGGTCATAAAACGAGACGCTGTGTTGTGTACACGAGTAAACAGCTTGAGCCACACGTGTGGTTCATTATATAATTACTGCAGCATGAGGTTTGACATCACACAGGCCCTTATCTCGTTTGATACTCAGTTCAGAAAGGCACAGCTGGCTCTCCTTGGACACAGCAATGAGCCATAGCTTGCCTTCACGGAACGTTTTAAAAAAATATATAAACAATCAAATAGGAGCACAGTCCATTTGCATTTCAAATGCCAACAGCACAGGAGGAAACAATTGTCGTGGAAGCTTGAATGAAACAGCTGGACCATGTTACAACGATGACACACGTCTCTTCCTGACTTCTGAGCAGCCGCTCATCTGGGCTTGAACGAAACGTACACGTCATTTCTGGTTAAATTAAGTGCATTAGATGACCAGTAGGAGACCAAGTCTCAACACAACATGCCGTTCCATTCCCACCAGGCCTTTGATGAACTAGTACATTAACAGAGACCACCGATGACCAGGGAGGTCTTGACTTACCGTTATCAAACTCGTCCGGGATCTGAAAAACAAACACAGGAAGAAGGTGAAGCAAGATGAAGCGTCACAGATGTGTGCAAGTCAAATGAAGAATTCAAACGCGGGTACAAGTGCGGACACATCAAACCAAGTAGCTCTAGGCAGCCGATCAATAGCGGTGATCGTATTGATCTACACACACACACACACACACACACACACACACACAACACTGGTTACATGGCAAGTCTGTTCATTTATTTATAAACACATTTTACTTTGTGACCATTAGTTGGAAACAAGAGAGCTGAACATCGTTCTGAGCACAACAACAGACTCACGGTTTTACAGACACAAAGTAAAATACATTTAACATCAAACAAAAACATATAGGTCAGGACCTTGTATGCAAATTTAGCACGATAAAAATTTCTACTGCTTTTTAAAACAGGAAAGTATGAATTTCCTGGTCACATTACTGTCAACAAAAGCTTATAAACTATTACAAGCCTTTTATTACAAGCTTGTAACATGTTCTGTTTTTTTAAGTTTTTAATATTTTCTACTTTTGTCCAGTTTTCAATGACATCATAAGAAAACTGAACGTTGTTTAAAAATATATAATGCCTGCTGTTTAAAAGTATGAAAACATCTGGTTCCTGTAAAAAAATGTACTTGTTTACACTTTGTTACAAACATAACATTGTCCTGTACGAGGTAACAGGACACACCGGAATGTTGTGGCTCTACAGGTTTTAAAAGTATAAAACACTCTTTAAAAGTGCTTTTAAACAAACTTTAAAAGTCCCAACACTCCAACTACGCGATATCAGCACAGCTGGAAAGTATAGCATCTAAGTGTACATCCAAATAACAAACACCCTATCAACATCTATAAACCTGGATCCAAACCCTCAAAATGAAACCCCACGAACACACCTTTGCCAAAGAATGAAAGTGAGTTCTATACATGTGTGTTGCAAATATTTCTCCTAGCGTGGACCATAACAGGTTATCTGAACTTTAACCCAGTTTTTGTAGATGAAGCTCAATAACACCACAGCTCTTCCCTGTGCATGAGGCTGGTTTGTAAAAATACGAATGCACTTTTCCTGATCAACTGAACCGCTGTGTCAAAAGCACAATCCGTCAACACCTTGCACAAACAAAAACGATGCCACTAGATAAGAGGAAGCAAACGCCAAAGAACGATGGCAGCTTCGAGGAGCGAATGCACACGGAAAGCACTTTGCTGGTCGCCTAGAGAACAAGTAAAGGAAGATTAAAGAAACTAAGTGGCGTGACGAATAAAGCTTCAGTAGCGTCCTAAACTCCGCCCCTGCTTGTAGTCCTCAATTAGGTGGGCATCAGAGCAATCCATCAATCAACAGTGAGATACACAACCAAGCTCATGAATATTCAGCTGCATCTGCCAGACCCTCTTGGGGGTCTAAACACCACCCCCCACCCCGCTCGGGGAAAAGTGCCACATGCCGGTCTCACATGGCCTTCAGGAAGCACAGCACAGAAAAGGATAATTCCATACCCATGCCTCTGTGCAGCAGCACTGTAAAGTAGCACTGCCTGCAGGCGCAAGTTGATTTCCTTTAGTTGTATGTTAGTAAATAACTTGTCACTGCTCCAGCTCACTCCTTCAGTATGCATTAGTAATAAATCAATCATTACCTGCTTTAGCTTTGCTCACATTCACACACCGTTTTGCTGGACTCCGAAAGCCCTAGTGCGGACTGCAAAAGACTGCCTGGCTTTTAACAGTCACCCAGTTCTTTTAAAACTTCCTAAACATCTCCATCAATCACCTGTTTAGCACATTCCTTTCCTTGCTTTGGTCAGCTACGTTGACAAAGTGCACAAGACCAAGTCCATCGAACATGATGTTGATCCGGGCCAACGCAATCATCCCTTCTCATCCAGCACTTTGTGGTCTAAATACACATACAGACTCTTTTCAAAGTTCAAGGAGGAACTCCTCATAGTGTTTGCAGGTCATGCCACCTACTGGTGACTTCACGTTACTACCACTACCCTTTCCTTAACTTCTCAACATACTTACAAAACACTTTAGTAAGTATATTCTTATAAGAACATACTTGTTCACATGACCCATTATCTTTAAGCAGCAAAACTTCCCAAGATACTATAAACTGCGGTCTCTCGTAATCCCAAAGAGCACAAATATATATGTGCTTTGAGGCCGTGCTCCAGTGGCAACGCAAACTAGAACTCGGCAAAAACACTAAAAAACAAAAAAAATCCTCCAAAAAAACCCACAACGGATGTAATCAAACGAACATCTGTAAATCCGCTCCCAGACGCTCGCCTCCAGTTACGGCCCTGCAGTTACGGCCCCTTGAGGCGCGTGGAGCAGCGCCCTCGGCCCCCGGCACACTCCACACGCCTCCCTGGCTGGCGCCCCGCCGCCTGCCAGGCCCTGCTCCTTCAGCTCAGCCAGCGCCTAAAAGGCGGGCAACGGGATAATTGCGGACGAGGAGGGTCTCTTTTGTGGAGGCGTTGCTCTGGATGGCCGTAAGGCAGGGCCACACAGAGACGGCGTCTGGGGAAGAAGTGTGACCTTTATACCTTTGCAGGACAGATGGTTAACGTCCAGTCCACAGGAAACACACTGCCCTTATATATTCAGCTTCAGCAGATTCTTGTTCAAAAGTCTGACTTTGAACAACGAGGCTGGATGCAGTGCATGATGGGACAGACACAAAAAGCCTAATCTAGAGAAACAGTCAGCAATTCATTAATTAGCAACTCAGCACCTCCCTTTCCTACGTAGTTCAGCAAGGTATTATGCACTATTTCAAGTTTTTAAATAATCACACACACACACACACACACACACACACACACTTGAAGAGATGGTTAAAACTCTCCTTGAAACTCTCTAAGCAGGACAGTCATTGTGCAGAAATGTAGTCTCACCTAAGGAACTAGGCTAGGTACACACAGGTCAGGCACACACACGTTATACATGTCCACAGATGACACTGGGTGTGATGCGGTACACTGCTTGAAGTGTGCATTCTTCACGGCAAAGCGTGTGCAAGTCAGGACATGGAGGATGGGGGCTGTTACAGGGAAGCAAAGTAAAGATGGTGGTACAAAGCCTTTCCGAAGATTTCAGCTTCAGCAACTTGGAACGACATCAAAAAAAAAAAAGTGTCTGGAGTTCACCCCATTAGAGCCATAGAACACGTGCTAGGGTTCTGCCCGTGGTACCCGCCCAGTACAAACATTTTGGATCTGATAAAACTGCAAAACGAGAGACTTGAGAAACACAGTTCAGCAAAAGGTGTTTATAGGCAGTTATTCTTGAGATTGTCTCATTAAATTAAACACGCAAAGATGTGGTGTTTCTCCGATTTTGAGCCTATAATTAATCAAATGAAGGCCGGACAGCTGGGCTGTATCTCAGTTTGTGTGTGCTTTAACCAGTCAACACATATGTATCTGACCCAAACAATTATAATTATAATGCAGATATATTCAACCACTGTGCCACTGCTGCTTAAACACCAAACAACCGAGCCGATTATGTAATCTTGACACGTTTCACTATTACAATGTAATTATCATACTACAAACTAAGATACCATATGTTCCAGTATTACTATTGAAATGATCACGGTCAGTTTTTTTTTCCAAAGTCCTGCTTCTACAGGCTGGGAAGCTGTGGGCAGTTCTGAACGGAGGTCAATGCCATTCAGGAGTGTGTTTAGTCAAAAGCGCTTCTATTATAATGTACATCCCAGATTTGACGGATTTAAATTCCAGCTTTTGGTTTAATTCTTTTTCTACTATTCAGTTATGGTTCTGAGAATCACTGGTTCTGAAAAGCTATAAAAAAGAAGTTTCTGCTTCAAATTATATTACATTCTAACCAGACTTGTGAGATAGAGGTTACTCACCCCACTTCCCTGCTCAGTCCAGTACTGTTGTATTATTAAACTCGGGGCTACAGTCGAAAAGCGCCCTCTTGTGGACAATTAAACAAAAGACAGCAGCAGCTGTGGTTTACATATATAACAAATACATTCTAACAAATCATTAGAATAAATACAGACACCCATATATAAAAACAGGGCAGAATTTGCTCATTAAAATAAGATGAAACATCTTAGGAGGATAAGTTCCCTTCGGTCTTGGCCCTCAGAAGGGCTCTTCATCACCATGGTTACCACAGGCTTGCTCATTAGGAACCACAACATTTCTAAAGCTACTTTGTATCAACATGTATTTTACTTGGGCGCAAAATGTCATTTTGATACATTTTATTCCTCAACATCTAAAAAAAACCAAACAAACAAACAAACAAAAAAACCCCCCAAAAAACATTTTAGGTTTTTTGGATGTTTTCTTCAGACAAGGAGAGAAAAAAAAAAAAATCACCTTCCTCATCCTGGGAAAGAGGCTGAGTTCCTGCTCTCACAGCCCCCAGTTAACAAGGGGAGAAGAGATGGTTTACAGCTACACCAACACCTCTGGCACGCTTCACATTTGGCTCCTTGGAAATGTCATCTAAAGGAGAGGTGCATCTCTGAAAACGCCACGGTGGAAAGCCATTCTTCCCAAAGCCACACTTACCTCCTGCCACATGTCGCAGGAACATGGCGAAGTGTGCGCTCTGAAGAGGAGTGGGTCATTAATGAGGGCAGGCACACACCTCGAGAGCTGTGAAAGTGTGCCTTTTGAAACGGATACCATGCAAAAGTGCAAGAGCACAGAGTGACAACAGGCTTCAAATCAGGCCGCGGCAGCCAGCTATTAGTTAGCATGGTATTCATTTTCTGTTGGGATAAAGTGATAACTTAAAAGTACATTTCCACTGCAAATTGGCAAACCCATAACATGATTATGCCCTTTTCTCCAAAATATGCACATTGGCAGGTATATACCACTGTGGGTATTTATACAAAACAAAGCAGAACGAGTTCCCTTTCTGTTAGTTCTGCGGCCTTGAAAGATTAATGTCAAGCTATTAATAGCAAGACAAGGAAAAACCCTCTCCAACATCTCATGAATGCAAGAGACTTGACTGATGACACACATTCTCGACATGAAAACAAATCAAGTGTTGAATTTAAGCCTAGACATTAAACAGACAAGGGTCCTTGAGGTAAAGGTTAACTTCAGCGTGAGGGCCAGGATGAAGGTTCTGCACTACTGATCACAAGGTTTCCCCACACCCTGTCCTTCAGATCTAGAGACTGAGGTGTGCAATCCACCACCGTTCAGCCCTTTTCAAGCATCCTGTAATGTCACACTTAGCTGAAAAGTGTGTCCTTTCAAGGTAAGCTTTTTACAGGCTTTAGAGGTTGAACGGGATCACCCAGAGAGGGCTTAAGGGGAGGTGTGGTCTTTGAAGTAACAACTTTCCCAACCCCACACCTTGATATGCTACAAGCATCATTCAGAGATGTGTGCTCTTTTGAAAGCACTATAGCTTTGGTCGACCCGTTTCTTCACAAGATAGAGGTTTCGTTCAATGTCACTGAAGTATTTCACCAAGTCCAGCATTGTGATCATATGAGAACTCCTGGCCCACTCTAATAAACACCATTTCCATGTTTACATTTCCATATATATACACATTTATAATAAGGCTTTATGTAACAATTTGCTTTGGCTATATCACATCAACATAAATTAACATGTAGCTCTGATGTCTAATGTGAAAACAAATTATTGGATGAACAAGTTTCAGACCAGATCATAAACCAAATCATACAACTCTCAATAGATACCCCATGACCAGCAGTGATACAGAAATGTGTAACCAACTATAAAATCTAATAAAACGATCAAATGTAAAAACACCATTTAATATTATTTTATGCAAATAAAATGAATCATTTAAAAATATTCAAAGTTTCTAATTTAATTAGACAACTATTTATTTTGTGTCAAAATATATTATCCCTCTTCTTTTCCGTCTTCATAAATCTTGAGCATCAGGCACAAGGGATTTGCTGAGCTTAGAGCTGAAAACAGTATTAGAACAGGACGCATGTTGCTTTGGCAACAAATCCGATATTACTGAATTAGAGCGACCCACTACACGGGAAAAGGAACAGGCACGAGATCCAACACGATCAGCCCCGACACACTCCGCTCGTCTCCTTTTACACCGCACCTAGCTGTGAAGTGAACACTTTGAAGTGGACCTAAAGTCAGACATTAACCTCACCTTTAGAAGTATGAGAAGTGTGCTCTTAGAAGCGCCTCCCTACACATTCACACTACCCTGTGAAGTGTGCCTTATGAGGAAACAGCCTTCTGCTGACCACCTCTAACTTCTAACAAATTCCATAGTTACAGCAAAGGTGGAAGACCCTTGATGTGGGATAGGGGAGGGGCCATCAGGAAAGCACCCTTGCTGTAGGCATCAGGTGAGGAAGTGTGCCACAGCAGTCATTTGGCACACTTCCTCTCTCACCTCCAACAGAGGACTTCTGAATGACTTAATTTTCCTTGAAGCGTGTTAAAGGTCCTATAATAAAACTAGGTTGAAGTGTACGTACCTTTTTTCCATGTTCATCCACAGAGTTGCTACCTGGAAGTGCAAGACAAACATAAGTCACAAACTGATACAGAGAAATTCAGTATTTAGAATGCAAAACTGCATAATCTCAGATACGACACTGAGAAACATGGTGCACTTTCTATAAATGTTTCTATTATTTTTCACTTTACACACAAAACTACCCGCCAAACGTTTACAAGAAAGTGCAAAATGGCCGAAATTACTCCAACAACTAACTGGGAACTGCATGGAAGCACAGCACAGACAGTGAGGACAGCACAGACAGTGAGGACAGCACAGACAGACACTATAGCTTCATTTCAATGTTTTATGATTTAGATTTTACGGTTATGAATGTATCCATTTTCCTTTATAATAATTTTAACAGAGTCTGTACAGCACTTTGGTCAAACATGGTTGTATCCAATGTGCAATACAAATACATTTTGCTTTGCCTTCTTGAATCAGAATATTTCATTTTCTTTAGCTTCTTGGCACAGATATGTACCATTTGAAGATTAATAGCTTCCTGACTCCTGATATGGTGATTATTTGTTATTCACATGTATAGATTGTAGTAACTGGGAAGGAGCTTTCCATTAACATACACACATTTTTCTACTGCACATCACACAGCATAAATGAATCAGGTGGAAGGTTTTAGGAACGTTACTCACAATTTGTTCATATATGTATGAAGGTTTCATGAATGAGACCCTATGCATTAGATTAGTTCTTAAATGTTGTTAGCAGACTGACTTTACTCAGTATCAGTTACCAATATGTTGATATACAAACACATTGAGGAGACACACAGATGTGAATATAAAGAAATGTTACATACAGTTTCCTAAAACGAACTTAAAACTGAAAAGAACAACAAGAATAAATTTGATTTGTTGACAATATACGGATTTTCACTTTCACCGCCTTACCTGTTAATGACAGATTCATGACGGATTCATTAATCTGTGGTGTATTCCACACATATCCAAATTACAAATAATCCAAACAGCAACAGTGATCATCGTTCCTCTTATTAAACTCCCTCGAGCCTTAAAAAGTCTGGAGCTCAAGAACTCATCCGAGAAGAAAGACCCGGAGGATTTACTCACCGAATATGTACACCACGCCAACTGCTCCACCAAGTCCCATAATCCCGGCCAAACGAAGGACCACCTTCTTAGCATACGCTGTGTTCTCTTTCTGTTTCGTGTCCTCCCCTTGTTCATGTTGCTTCTGGTCAGTGTTGTCCTCCAACACAGGATTAGTCTGGCCCTGTCAGCAAATAATCAAAACGGTTTCGATTGTTTTATTTTTGCAGACTCTGCACATGCTATTCATTTACTGTGATGACTGGAGTGAAATTATGCTCACATAGCTTAATTTCGTATTCATGTTACAGAATTCAACGTTGCTAAAACATTACAAAACATACCGCCCTCCTCAATCTTAAATTATAAACCGGTAGTCCTAACTACATCTTCGTCATAGCCGGTAATTCTAACTATTACAATGTGCTCCTACAGCTACATAAGGCCCTCATTATGTTCCAGCAGTCATGCTGTATCTACTCGTCTCCAACCTTAAACTGTCCATTTCATGACGAATAAGAAGTAATGGCAACACGTCTACTGCGTTAAACACACACACACACACACACACACACACACTATGAGACATTTCTAAACGCGCACAAGCGCACCCGCACATGAATAAAGCAGCTAAGGTTAGTTAGTAGTGACACGTGTCTAGTCTAAACGGACTCCTTAGACCGCGTACACAGATTAACTAGACAGACTAATAACTAGAGGATTTAAATAGTTATAAGACTTTTAGCGCCAACAAGTAAAGATAGCTAGTTAGCCAGCAAGCTAAAGATTGCTAACTACTTAGCAGCCACCATAAAAGAGCTAGCTATCTTATTGCACACAAATTGCTATAACTTATAATAACAATAAGACGCATTATCTTTGCAATACGGTTATACTATGACATATTTACACGCCATGAAAACGAGCGCTGCATCCATTAGATGGCTGAAAGGTTAGCTAGCGACCTAGCTAGCTTTCTAACGTCAACTAGCGTTACGTCCAAATAGCAGACTTCATTCATACTGCCTTTTATATAAACACCTGTAAATTGTTGCGAAGGAAAATTAAGAATATCGGTATTAGACATATTTCCTACAAGTATAAATATGATGTTTTCGCAGTGACATGGAAAAATTCCAAATAGCCAGCTATTTTAGAAAACAACTGGTAATGCATGAAGACATGTCACACCGCAGCTACTGTTCGCTAACTAGACACAGCCTAGCTAGATACCTGGCTCTTCTGAAGTCGCTCTTGTAATATTGCTTGAGCTAGTATCCCTGTGGCACTACTTTCTCCTCCTTTCGACTTGTCAGCCGAGAGTGCTCGGACCAAATCTACCACCACAGGGGCTGAAGGGCCACTGACTCCATTTCTCAATCTGAAGAGGCCCCGGCTCGCCCGGACACACATGGGGTACACTGACAACGCCGACATCTTGAATGTAAGTAGCTTGTCCCTCCAATGCGAGTGGAAAGGACAAATGAATGCGATTGGTTAAATATATTTTGATAGACAAGCAAAGCGATCAATTGAAATCCTCAAATCGACCAAAAGGCGTATCTTTATATTTTCCGACCTACCCAACAATTGATAGCGTTGACCTTCGAGAGCAGATATAAGTGGCCTTGAAATGTATTGTATATACATTCTTGTTGAAAAAATTTAATGGTTAGTGACGTGTCTAATAGAGAATGTGATTATATCTCAAACAGGAGAACAGTTCATTTGGCTAATCACATAGTTCTCTTGGTTGCTATAGTATATATTGTAAAATACAAGTCCCACTAAAAATAAATCAAATTAGGGGTCTTAATGTACTCATGCAGATCGTCAAGTAGGAGTGGCACATAACTGCTGAGTTGAATATTTTCGGTATTCTGTTTGGTATTTTTGGTTTTGCTGTTTGTTCATTATTCGGTTTTTTAAGCTAATTATGATTAATTTAAAAAAATTACACCATATTTCTGATGAAATTATACATTTCGTTGAAGTTATTTTTTATTTATACTGAGATTGTTTATTCTATTTTTTCTGGTCCATACAAATGGCTTGCAACTGCAATTTTCCTCTGGGATTCTGATTCTGATGTTTGTAAAAAAATCTTTCTACGTTAGTTTTACTTAAAATATTTTGCTGTAGCTTCTATATATATGGTAATATAATAACAATAATCTTTGACATGTAACAGAAAGACAATCACTTCAACACCTTTCCCATTCTCATCCTGTTGATGGCGATATACACCATTGTTTTCATCGCATGCCTAAAAAGAATAGAAGTCACTGTGTCAGTAGGTGGCACTATAACATCTTAAAACTTGTATTGTACACATGGAAGAAGAAGAAGACATTTAGGGTGTTTCATCTGACTAGTTTGGCAACGTCGTATTGTTTCTACGAAAAGTTTGAGTTTGAAGTGAGCTAATGTTGCCCTATTTTGTAGCTGCTAGGTTTCATTTGTATATAATGCTGGGCATATAAGAACAAAACACTGTGTAACTAATCAACTTTAAGGTAATGTTGATTTCTGTTTAAATTACATAGCTAAACTCGCTAGTTTGGGTGAGCTGGTTAGCATAGCGTAGCATAGCATAGCTAGCTAAGGTTAACAGGCTACCCTTAGGAACGCTAACCAGCTATCACCTAATGTAGCAAACGTTTACAAACTAAATACCTACACAATTATCTGTTGAAATGTTCAGTTGAATTAATGTATTTCTAAGTGCAATCGTTGGCTAGCCAAGTTCTTCCTAATCACTTGTTGAATCCTATCTACCCGGTTCAGGACTGAACATGCTTAGTTAACTAACCATCTCTTATTGTATTGTTATAACATGTCATGCTTTTTTCTTCACAATGTACATATATATATTTTTAGAAATTATAGTCAAGTAACGAGGTAGCTGTACAGTATATCGGTGAAGCAAAGGTTCTGAATAAAAATAAGCGTCTTATGTATGGTTCTGGGTGGAGGCTCAATATTTTAATATCACACTGTAGCAGTATACAGAGAATAAATGTAACTATTTTAACTGGTGTTTATAGATATGTGAAGGACTGGAATTTGCAAGCACTGGCAGCTTCTCCAGCAAAAGTCACCACGGCGGGGGACATCAAGCCTATTGTGTGTAGGGTGGTTATCTACCTACAGAAGGACATGTCGGGAGACAGCTACCTGCAACCTTCTCACCCACAGACCGGTCCCATTGTGCCAGTCTCTTCTGCTGAGGCTTGTCCTAAAACTAAGACCTGCGGTTACCGTGGCGCGGTGGGCAATAAGTATGTGCGGCTTAACGTTGGAGGAGTTCTCTACTACTCCACCGTTCAAGTGCTTACGCGGCAGGATACCTTGCTGAAGTCGATGTTCAGCGGTAAGGTGGAGGTTTTCACAGACAAGGAAGGTGATTATCATAGAACACTAATCACAAAACATTCATTTTAATGTATTCATGTGGTTGCCTATGTCTGCCATCTGAAAGAGCACTGTTCTTCTCAGGTTGGATTTTGATAGATCGCTGTGGGAAACACTTTGGTTTGATACTGAAGTACTTACGGGATGGAAGTCTGACTTTGCCCAAGAGCAGGCAGAGTATCATGGAACTTTCGGCAGAGGCCAAGTACTATCATATCCAGGGCCTGGTAGATTTGTGTCAGAATGCTGTTCAGGTCAGTGAATCCAGACTAAGGCAACATACTTTAAATCCAAGTAACAACTACAGATCCTGATTTAGTAATAGGATTTACTGATGTGGACCAGTTAAGATGAGACTGATCTAAGAATACTTGGTACAGTCTTGTCATATTCTTAAAATTACATCTGCAATACATTTTGAAGGCTGTGTCCAAGATTAAACCACAGTGGCTTTTGCATCATAATTCAAAATAAATTTCATAGAAGGATTAAATTTTAGCTTCCTTAAGGCAGTCATGGCATTTGTAACAAAGGAGTAAAGGAGTGTTTTCATGTTTTATCACCTTCAATGTATGTGTTTTCAGCACGGCTCTCTGCTGATTCTGGGCTGCCTGTCAGTGATCGGCTGTTATGTAAGCTTTTTCTGTGTTTTGCGTTGCAGGATAATAAACGGAAGGCTCTGTGCGTTATACCAGTCATCACTTCTCCCAAAGAAGAGGAGAGACTGATACAAGGCTGCACAAGGGTGAGACTCACAATGTGTCTCAGTAGTATATCATGAAGAAAATTTAGTTGACAAGTAAGTAATAAGACTGCAATTTTCCTGTTATCTTTCTCTTACAGCCAGTGGTGAAACTTCTGTACAATCGAGGCAACAACAAGTATTCGTATACCAGGTGAATATGGCAAATCAGAACCTTTTCAGTACTTGTTCAGATGTAAAAATCTGTTAGTATTTGCTGGGCTGTTTCAGACACAACGGACACCAATGTATTTTTATCGTTGAAGTCCTCGTTTCCTTACCAAACCAGGGGATTGTGTTCTGTTCTTTCAAAGCAACTCCGATGATAACTTGCTCAAAAACATCGAGCTGTTTGAGAAGTTGTCCCTGAGCTACAATGGACGTGTGCTCTTCATAAAGGACGTAATTGGTGATGAGATCTGCTGCTGGTCGTTCTATGGACAGGGCCGTAAATTAGCAGAGGTTTGCTGCACATCCATCGTATATGCTACTGAGAAGAAACAGACCAAGGTATGCTCGTTGTATGAATTTGCATAATGCTAGGTGGGAATATGTGACTAGTTCTTTTTACACTTTTGTCTGAACATTGTTAAGAGGCCAGTTTTCCTCACCACGCGGGAAATCTGACTAATGTGATGTGTAGTTTTTAGTTCTTTAACATTAATGGTAAGCTCATGAGTTTGTCTTGTTTAAACATTGCCAGCACCAGACGTTTCACAAGTATTCATCAAGGAAGGGTGGTGTGTGAAATCATGTAAATGATTGATTAATCTCCCAATTTAAACTCACAAAAGTTTTGCTACTTGTATTTGAATGACATGAGCAGAACATTTCATTTTAATTAAATTATACAAAACTCAAAAGGTAACCACCCCTAGGAGGGAGTCCCACAGCTGTGATCCGCTGGTCTGTTCCAGGTGGAGTTTCCTGAGGCACGAATCTACGAGGAGACGCTAAACGCGCTGCTGTACGAGACCCTTCCGGTGCCGGATAACTCTCTCCTGGAGGCCACGCGACGGCACGCCCACTGCTGCTCTCACAGCGAGGACGACGAGGCCGCCGAACCCAGGGAGCGCGTGCGCCGGATACACGTCAAGAGATACAGCACCTATGACGACAGGCCGCTCGGACATTAGCCACCCAGATGGGGCCCGGCTCTGCCCGCCCTCACGAGCTGCCCTCTCCGCTCGTGCCTCTGATTTCGTACGGGTGTGGGCGAACGCTCGCACTGTCTGTACAGTGTGCAGGACTTGAGCCCTTCTGGACGGGTGTGAGATCTGCAGCCCACACTGTTGAAGGGTTGTCATTCACCCCTCCTCCTCCCTCCTCCTCCCTCCTCCCTCCTCCCTCTCTTCCTTCCTCCCTTCCTTCACTGAAGGCAGGTGTTCTGGTCAAGGCATGTGGGCTCTATTGTACCAGCCCACTTGACACAAATCCTGAAAGAATGTATGGGCGTTTGAAGGGTACTTGTTTTTAGGAAAAACAAAAACTGTACACTTGCCAGGTTTTTGATGACGTGAACTTAATAAGTACCGAACACTGTGGAAGTGTGAGCTTTTCGCCCACGGCCAAACGCCTGTGAAAAATACCACACTACTGGCAACTCTCTCTTAGACAATATTTAACCACTGTTTCATTGCCACATCATGGTTGCTTGATTGTTCAGTTGTATTGTGACAATTTGGTTCGAAAGCTAATCAATTTGAGGTCCAATATTCTCAATCAAAAAGAATCCGATTCTGCTCCAGACATCCATGGAGCTCATTATAGCTGGAATGCAACTTTTACCTTTTTCAAAATGTTTTAATACAAATGGTATCCTGTAAACACTATAGTAGAATATTTGAGATTAACTTCAAATTTCTTTAAATGAATAACTAAACTGTAACTCATCCTTCAGTGTGAACAGAAAGATGTTTATTGGTTTGATGGCCACTGATGCTTTTTTTTTTTTTTAATACAAAAGACATTGTGAATGAATCAAGAAACGGTTTTACATTTTTAAATGCCTTGGTCACAATCATGCCTTCTTTAGTTAAACTCAGTTATGGTTCAGATGATGGTTTGAATGAATAAAAATGGAAGTCAGAATGTTTTTCACTAACTATATTATTGTGAACATTGATCAGTGTAATGTATTTTGGTTAAACTGCAGATTTATTTTATCAAGAAATTCATACTCCTCACAAAGTGCTTTATTTAATAGGACTACCTGTGCCTCTAATAAGATGCTTTGTATTTTATATTTTATATATTGAACATACTTGTTGCAGAGATTAAATACTGTTGGAATATATGTGTATATTTTTTTTCATATAGTTGTCTTATTTCCTGGGGGCAGATCAAAACCTTAATCAAACTTCAATATGACATTTAACTTGATATAATAGGGGAGCTATATCTAATTGTGTTGTGATGCATATCGCATTGATTCAGTTTTAAGGTAATTTAATCTAAGGTTGTAAAATTAATAACAACTTTAATGAAACTGACATTTCTAGTTATTTGTCAGAACGAGTTTCTTCACTGTCTTTCTTACCGGGACGTTTTTTTTAGGGCCAATACACAATTATTACCATAAAAGTTAATAGTTAAAACTTACAGATGTCAAAAAATGTGTCAGTTAATGCCAAGACGAAAAGATATAATGTGAACATGATTAATTCAATAGAAATTCAATACACACTGCGCAACTTTAGCTGAGTTTTCAAATGTGAAGCGGAGCTAAAAATAAATCGCGGAGCAGCCTTACATGAAGTGATTTATCCCATTGATCAACAGTGCTTAGGGGGCGGGCCCGCCTGTAATGGCGTCATTGTGAAGGAACTGAAGATGGCTCCACGATGCGCTATAGCAGTCCCTAGATGCGTCAACGCTCAGCTGTCAGGACGCACGTTTATGTAAAAAGGAAGGAAGCATAAAAATATTAGGAGAGGACGGCAGACAAGCCGTAATCTGAGATCAGCGTCTTTGTGCTGTGCGCTGGTTGACAAACAATCCAGGGAAATGGGTTCTGCAACAGACGAAGAATTTAAAGAAAAATTGCTATGGAACGTGAAACGAGAGGTACGTGCGGTTTATTTCATTTAACTGGTTCCTCGTTACTAATAAATATGGAAGAGAGCAGCGCGAGGGCACCCACTGCACTGGACATACGTCAGATGTCCACGATTCGCCTACATTCATTGTATTCACTGGGAGAGTAGCAGTAGTTTTGGTTGTGCGATTTTGTGCATTCATGTCGGAAGTTTGTAAGGTATGTAAATGCAATGCATCAGATTGTTTGGGACAGCATTGCAACAGATCCAGTTAAGTTTTCAGTTATTTACTGAAGCTCATTCGCTATAGTTTTGCGATTATTCATTAGAGCAAATTAAAAACTTGCTCAGGGGGACCCTTAATTTTTTTAATTTCCGTGTTGCTGTTTATTATTATTATTATTATTATTATTATTATTATGTCTGTTGTTATTTTGGTCATGTCCTCGACTGAAGACAGCAAACAATTACTAGCCTTTCAACATTTGATTCTTAATCGTGGTTAGTCACAATTACCTTACCTGTTGAATTGTGAACGACATGAGGAAACGCTGGACTAGGAAATGATCTGCAGCTTGTGGCTCCACACGCCATAGTACTGTTTATAACAGAGTAAAATATTAGCTGCCCAATAGCAAAATATTAGCTTGCGAGAACTCGTCAGACTCAGCAGTGTCACTGCAGCATTTACGTAGAATTGATTGTTAGATAAATTGCATCTTGGGTTTCTCGTATACGTTAATTGTCGCCCCATGGAGCGACTGATTAACATCTGTCACGTTGCTTTACTTCCACTGTTATGAGTCATAGCGGGTCTCATTGTATTTCCTGGCTGTGTAACCTAGAAACAAGTTAGTGACTCGTCGTGTTCCCTTAATCGTAAACATTTAAGCTGCATATCGTCACAGTAGTGAATGGGTTCTGCTACCCAGAATAAGATACGCATATCATATATTTGCCTATTGGTTTTACTTTTTGACTGTTACAATGAAATCCTGTCCCTCCCCACGTCCAAACTTGCATGCTTGAATTGACTTTAACAGTATATAAAAATGCATTTTCAGCTGTGGTAGCCTCAGTACAACCTTGCCATGCGTTTCTGAAGTGAGAGGTGCCTTCACAGAGCTTTCCACAGTGTTTCAGAGCAGTGCCCTGGTTACCTACACTAATATTCTCCAGCTTTGCGTTTCGGTTGAAGATTGTACTTCACGCGCAAGGCTTCATTTACATAAATGCTGCTACTAAGTTTTTAATCCTAGAACTGTTTTATGCAATATTTTGCATATTATGAGAGCATTATTGAATGTTTGTTGGTCTGAGGTTACATTTGCCTGGCGGAACCAAACATTTTAATGTTTCAGCGCTGTGCTGTAAATCTCAGATACAGCAAGGAAAGCTATTAAAATGAAATCCTGTAATAAATCTACAGCAGATGACAATAGATGTTTTCACAATGTAAATAAACGCATCTCTTCCAAATCTCGTGAGTCGGGGCAGGGCGCATGCACATTAAAAATCCTGCAGGGAAATAAACATAACATTTAAAAAAAATATATCTCCTTAAGCTTTGTGGCACATCTGAGCCCTTGTGACATTTATAAGGGTTTTTTGCCTTGCGTGGTTCCCCGCTATTGTTCTCCTTGTCGCACTAAAAGCATTAAAAGTCCCCCAGTGGAAAAGTATAATGGAAACCACTTCAATCGTTATCAGGGAAAATGAGCATTTTCTAATTATTCCCACTGGGCCTCTCATTTAAATTTTTTTGCTTTCTAGCTTTTATAAATGCATATTGATTTCTTTCTCAACACAGTAATTGGGCCAGTATTTCTGGATGTCATATGTTGTTTTGGGACAAACTTGCGATTGTTTCATCAAAGAATGAATCCACGGCAACTGCTAAAAACCCAAAGAGAAACCTGGAATGTGTATTTTTGTTTTTTGGCACATCAGGAATATCCCTGAAGTCATGCGGTGCATAGAGATGTGCTTTTTTTTTTATTGGCTCTCTTTGGGTTGTACCTCAGGACTCTGTCACTTTAAGCTACAGTCAGCTGTCTCCTTGTTGCCTAGGAACTGAAAGCATCAGCAGCTACCTAAGAAGTTCAATTGCATCAATTCACAATTTCTACAGCTGCAGCTTGGAGAGACTGTCCAAAGTGGCGTTCACTACACTGAAACTGTTGATGTTCCTCTTCTTTTTACATCTATATTCACCTGTCTATATATATATATATATATATATATATATATATATCATCTTCCATCTGCACTGTATCGGAAGATTATTACACTA
>JAOXYF010000013.1:12873992-12895195 GCA_028565775.1 Sternarchorhynchus goeldii
ATATATATATATATATATATATATATATCATCTTCCATCTGCACTTTATCGGAAGATTATTACACTACTCTCTAGCCAAATGAATGAAAACTGCTTGCTCTGTGCATTATTAGGATTGCATGATTACCTTTTGCAGTTCCTGATGAATATTTTAATAATAGTCTTTCATTATGATAGCCAGACAATGTAGGTTTAATAGTAATTATGAATTGGGTGTCTCTGGGTACTGAGCAATTTCACCTTCAGTATATTACTGTATAATCTGTGTAAAGCTGATAATGGATTTCTATAAGCCCAGAAGTCTGTGGTAGTGTTTAGGACATTAATTGTAAATTAAGCTTTTACTGAGCATTTGTGAGATTAATGGAATGCTACATGTTGACATGATTTAAAATTGATCTGGATAATGATTATCGGGGCATCTAAAACTAAAATTCTGTTGAAACCATATTACCATGATGTTGAAAAACTTATAGTAGTAGAAGCAAATTGATTGTTGCCATCTGCAAGGTTTTTAAACTGACAATGAATTAGTTAAAAATATAAGTGCAAACCTTTTTTTTTTTTCCCCATTTGGTTCTTGTATTATTCTTTTCTGTCCATTGTTGTGTTTACGGTCCAGATTAGCACATTTATTTTCTAGACTTTTTATTCCAGAACGCGCTGTCGACGGCCGCTTGCCTAAACGTGGTCTTGAACTGGAAAGCTCACGGTGCGTAAGCCTTCCAGTGCGACTTCTGTTGCGGGGCAGACGAGTGAGGCGTCTGTGCTGCAGTGATATCTCCACGCAGCACCCTGACACGGACTGATGGGCCTGTGACTGTCCTTTATCTTCCAGCTGTATTAATTCATGAATAACAGCTTCATTAAAACCATTGTCCCTGCTGTCAGCTCAGCCAGAAAAATGGGTATTTAACGCCCAGTTTCGGGTAAAAGGCTCACCAGCACAGTTCTCAAGCTTCTCATTACTTCTCTCCACCACAGCTGCGTTCCAACCCACTGAACTAGACTGCCCTAATCATTTGGAGTGTATCTCACCCAGTCTGTTAGATATGTGTTTAAAATCTTTGAATATCTGTCCTTCTAGTTAACCTGATAGTATTGCAAATATCAGTTGTATACACAAGGACACTTTTCTCACAAATACTGGTGGACTGACCAGTGATCAGCTCATCCAATATTGCTTTTGTATTGTTTTTGCTAGTGAACTGCACTTTGTGTACAGATCTGGAGATACAACCTAAACTGTATACACTGACTCAGAGATAGCAACTCTGACTACACAGCAGATTCTAGAATCTTTTATAAGATGCTGTGGCAAAGTTTCTGTCAGATGATCGATGTTTTTATGTAACTGTGCTCCTAATAAAATGTAACTGAGAAAGCGTCTATATGAAATTGAATTTACTGTCATTTCAAAGTACTCGGACATAAAATAAGATAACTAACGTTTGTTAAAGTACAAGTAGTTATTTAACACCACGTCTCAGTTCCATCTAGATAGAACAAAATGGTGGTGCTTTATTAAAAATGACATGTGCCTGCTGATCCTGTTACCCCATGATGGCTAGAATTGGGACAAAGTGATACTGTATGACTCAGTTGTCGCCTGCTTCAGCTAAAGCTCCTGCTGCCCCTTTGTTCACCAGCTTCAGCCATTTTTGCTTCCAGGCTGGTGACCACATCCCACTCTGCCACTATGCTATAATTACTCTCTGCTCCTTTCCCTAATTATAAAAGAAAGGAAAAAAAAAACCCTGTTAAATCTGAGGATTAATTGCTCAGCTTGGAAGTGTACGTACAGTAGGAAGAGACTGTGATGATGTGGCGTCCAGTTCAACGCCCTGTGGAGAACCGGGGAAACGTCAATGGGGAAACCGGGCACAACCTCGTTTCGCAACCTCACAGAAACCTCACAGTTCTGTGAGGTTTTGGTAGGAGCTGCTGAGCTTTCCTGCACGGATGTGAGGCTGACGTCACTGAAGCTCGCTGAGCCTCTTCCTTCAGTGACGACGTGAGTCTTCATTTTGCAGGTGAAGCAGATTATGGAGGAAGCGGTCACCAAGAAGTTTGTTCATGAGGACAGCAGTCATGTGATCGCTCTGTGTAGTGAGTATAAACCCCTTCAACTCTCATGCTCAAAGATATTAACTGTACTAAATGAAACCAGCTAAATACCATATTGTGTTGTTTTTTTTTTTTTATTGCTACGTATTATGATTCTGATGTATTTTGCAATATATTACAAGCATTATTGCAAACGTAACGTGACATGGTTCAAGATCGGCCTGAATTACCTTGAATAAAAAGAATATCTTTATACGTTAAAAAAAAGTCAGTATTAACTCCAAGGATGTCTGATGATGTCACCCCAGCTCCACTTACCCAAAGCACAGGTTTATGGCCTTGTGAAGACTGATCTGAAATCAGTCATTAGGGGAAGCATTCCACTTAGGGAAGCCGACTCTGGGTGACTTGGCGGAGCTTTGGAAGGGAGCCAGCAGTAAGGCTGAAGCATCTGGTCTTGGTGACTCACCCTTCTCCCATCCAATGGTATAGAGAGGGAAGGAACTTGGCAAAGCCCATAATATATCAGTCCCCTCAGAATGGACTCTCCACTATGTGCCAGAGACCCCCTGATGAACGTGTCGGTGTGTGTCAGGTTTGACCGTCTGCCACATTCTGACCGAACTCTCGTGTGGTAACCTCCAGCTGTCTCCGAGGAAACTGTCTCAGGGGAAGGTCTGGGTAAGAGACAGTCATTAGGGCAGGCAGGTCTGCAGGCATTTCCCCAGAGATACCTTTAACCTGATTAGCAGAAGATTTCTTTTAAGATCATTCTACTTTTAAGGTTTTTAATTGCACTGTCAGTCTGGAGGTGAGCATTGCTTAAAATAAACCATTGACTTATTGTATAGCTCTCAGACATATGACTTTTGAAATCCATCTTTGTGCAATCGTTATATATCTTCAGTGTTTGTGAGGCTGTGATTTGTGTATGTACTCGGTGTCTGTGTAAGCTGTGTCTCGTATCAATGATGAATGATTATCACATGCTTTAATTCACCGCTGCTACAGTAATGAACACGTTTTCATTCAGCCCTACTCTTTATTAACTCTGGATCGGAGGGAGTCGGCGGATGACATTTGCCTTGAAAATGCTACGGCATTGGCTATTTGGGGCAGGCCTCCTGGTGCGCAGTGAATCTTCCAACACTGCCTTCAAAACTCCATTAGTGGGTTCGAAAATGTGGCAAATATACCATGCATACATGCAGAAATGGCTCATAACACTTTGATGTGCGATGGTGACATTTTTGACAGAGAAAACTGAATTCCTCTGCACCTTTTCTCTACACCCTTCAAGATCTTTCTCTCTTTTGGATGAGGGGCTCTGACGCTTCTAAATCTAAACATTAAAATTCTGCCTGTCAGGGACCTGGTGCCGAGCACCAAATATGAGTATGTGCTGCGTTAGCTTGCGGGGGAGAGTCGTGATGGTGAAGGCGTGCTGGTGTTCCAAGGTTGCCCCTCTAGGAGCGCCGCCAGCTGCTATTGGCGAGGACGAGAGTGGCTCTCAGACCAGAGCTGCAAACCGTGGCCGTTCGGACGTGCCGGAAACCAAACACCCCCCCCCCCACACACCCCACGCGCGGAGGGAGCGGGGCCGCCGACCCCTGGGCCACGGGGGCGCTCGGGCCTCGTTCAGCGTGTTCTGAAGCTCCATGATCTTTTTAGGAGTGGGAAGCTGATGAAAAGGAAGCAAGCCAAGGCGGAGGATTAGGTTGCCAGTTCAGATGGAGGAGGTGTGAGGGAGGCTGCGGGAGAGTCGGTAAGAGAACGAGACCGATGAGGAGTTTTCATGTATTTCTCGCTGTTTGAGGAACTGGCTGACAGCCGATCTTCAGAGACAGACGCTGACTACTGAAAGCCCCTGAAAGAGAGTAAGTTGACAGCATCGAAGCAGATGATGGGCACCTGGTCTCATGCAGCACCTGTGTGCTCAGAGATGTCACTGTGATGACTTGTACCTGGAACTAGCTGCTTGTTCTGTAGCAGAGTACACACTGTACTGCCCTTTCTATGACATCAACTCATTAGCCAACGGCAGAGCTGGTGATAGCTGCTGTCCTGACACTGCCACTGTGTACCTGTGTGTATGTGTGTGTGTGTGTGTGTGTGTGTGTGTGTGTGTGTGAGTGAGTGTTTGGTGGGCGATTTCTGTGAAAATCACACAAGTTAACACTTTGATTTTCCAGGTATGTTTAATGATTATCTAGACATCGAAACCTCAGAGAATAGAAACAAGTTTTAATGTATCTCCTCAAGTTGTTTACCTCAAGATTCCTAGCCAATGATTTGAGCGTTTTAGAAGGTTTACTGATTTAGAAGAACTTCCTTTTTTGTCTGTAGAAACTTCTACAATTCCAACTACAGTTGCACAGAAACCGTGGGCTGCCTGAGGACTGTTGACTCTGGGCGTTAGTAGCCCACATCTTGTGGTATCGGCATATTCAGGTTTCCAGGAATCAATAAATAAGTGTGCCAAAAACAGTGGAGTGTGGGTGAGGTCAAAGATCATCTGGAATGGATAGAAATGTAATTACAATTAATTTTAGTGTCTGAGCTGCTGAGGGCGTCCAGTGAAATTTAACCCTGATTTGGAGCTCATGAATGATTTGAATGGCCCAGGTTTGGCAAGACCTGGGCCATTCACAAGGTTGTGGTTAGTTACTGATTTATGAAGGTGCATAAATCAGTAGTAGGCAGTCAAAATCTCCCCTGTACTGCTTGTAGCATGTAGCATAATTTTTATTGTATCAACATGTTTATGTTAGTGTTCCTGTTAGAAACCTTGGACGCTACAGATTTGTTTGTGCCTACAGTTTGGTGGCATGTTCCACTACTGCAGCATATCAGATCAGTATTTTGGAGTTGATGTTGGAGTCTGCTTGTTTTCCTTTTCTTCCACTTGTCTCTTCTTCCAGGATTCGGAGTCATTTTCACCAGAAGGCACAGGCCCTGCAGTATCCCTCGTATCCTGACTCATGGGAAACAATGGCCTCCAAAAACAGGAAGTGCTGGGTGGTATCAGCCAGTTGCTTTTGGGGCAAATCCAAACATTGCTACAGGCGTGCAACCAATGGTGCATTTACATTCCTCATGCTGTGGGTCTGAATCCCTCGAAATCCGAATTTTGAATCCTTCGATGTCTGAAAAAGAGCCAAGATGATTCTTTGGTTCACCAAGCACCTGCAACACTAATATAATTAGGCGGGAATGAATGAATGAATAGAGATGTGAGTCACTTGTGTTTACCCTGTTTGCCTCTTCCAGTGCTCTTTCTACCACAAAGCCTGGGTGTACTGAAAGCAAGAGTCTAGAATTTAAAATGGGCATGGATTGAGAACAACTTTTTTAACTTGGCCCTTTTTAAAACCCATTTTGAAAGCCCCCCCCCCTCCTTTTTTTTTAGAGCCAACTCAGCCCCTTTTTTAAAAAGCTTTTCCCTTTATTTACATTTACAGCATTTGACAGATGCCCTTGTCCAGATCGATGCATAAGTACATTCGAAAGCTTACTGACTCAGGAGTAGAGGTGTGACTTCTCTCTTCCTTTGAAGGCATCCAGTGACTCAGCTGTGTGGACAGGCAGTGGAAGTTCATCCCACCACCAGAACAAAGAAGAGTCTTGATGCCTTTCTCTTTTGTATCTTGCACAGCTAATGAAGGACCTCTACCTATACATCCTTTGGAAATCTTGTGTACTGCACTACATTTTTGAATATCTATACTGTCCTTCTACAGTACACTGCAGCTCGAACCAGTCTGGCCATTCTCCTCTGACCTCTGGCATCAACAAGGCATTTGCGCCCACAGAACTGCCGCTTGCTGGATGTTTTCTCTTTTTCGGACCATTCTCTGTAAACCCTAGAGATGGATGTGTGTGAAAATCCCAGTGATCAGCAGTTTCTGAAATACTCAGACTAGCCCGTCTGGCACCAACAACCATGCCACGTTCAAAATCACTTAAATCACCTTTCTTCCCCATTCTGATGCTTGGTTTGAACTGCAGCAGATCGTCTTGGCCATGTCTACATGCCAAAATGCATTGAGTTGCTGCCATGTGATTGGCTGATTCGACATTTGCGTTAATGAGCAGTTGGGTGTAGGTCTAAAGTAGCCGGTGAGTGTATGTCTATTACCTACAAATGCACTCGAGTCACATGCCAAGTAAACACACATCCACATACAGGCAGAGGGTTATTTAACTCTCCTGTCTTTGTGTTCTTGTTTAGAGTTATTTCCAGGCCTTTGGAGACGGCATGGATAACGCCGGCAATCAAACTTGTGGGTGTGTGGGTTTGTGACTTCTTGCTTTGGCCACAGTGCGGTGACCAATAGAGCGGCTCTCTCTGACCCCATCACTCCACACCCCAGTGCAGGATGACTGCTCCCCCTGCTGTCCGTCACTGCTGTTGCCACGCTCGGGAATAACATCGAGCTTGCAGGCAATCGATACAGCTCACACTGGAGCTGCAGCAGGGACCCCGGGGACCCCCTCCCCCAGTTTGTCTGTTCTTTCTGATCCTGCTCTAACCCCTTGGGGTGAGTGGGTACATGGCTCAGAGGGATGTTGCTGCTCAGTTGAGTCCAGGGAAAGCTCTCTCATATGCTCTCTCTTCAGTTGGTTAGTCTCATCCCCAAGTATTACAGTTGTGGATTTCATTGCCGATTAGATTCCCGCAGCGGCCCCCAGCAGTTCCCGGGAACAGATGATGTGGTTCCGGTTCTGGTTCTCAGCTGAACTGAATTTGGGTTTGCAGTGACTGGAAATGAAAGTCTGCTTTCTGTGGAATTCCAGGTTTGAGTTGTTCTTGAGGGAGGTGTGATAGGTGCACCTGGTGTGTTTGTGTGTTTGCTGATGTACGACTGACAATAGGAGTGTTGTTCAAATGTATAGCTCTACTGTGGGATTTGGTGCTATTAATTACTTGTTTAACAAACACACCCTTGCGCGCGCGCGCACACACACACACACACACACACACACACATTGTTGGAAGCACCTTATTATCACAGGTTACTGAATTTTTTTTCTTGCTCAATTTAGTCTCATCTAAGCACATCCAGACTCTATCAAATTCTCTGATGTCTGGGTTCTATTTCTGTCAAGGTGATACCACCACCTCCCCCAAACCCACTCACACACCCACACACCAATCCTGTTCACATTCACACACACACACACACACACACACACACACACACACACACCAGTCCTGTTCACACTCTCACTTGCTTACTCGTAGCAGCGGGGGACGACTCCTGGTACTCCATCAGCTCTCTGTGGAAGCTTTGCCTCCTCCACTGTGTGCAGATGCTCCCTGAAGCTCCCCCTCTCTCTCTCCAACGTCGTGCCACACCGTTGCACGGGACTCTTCTCTCGCGTTTTCTGGTGAGCCTGGAGCCCACGATGGAACGGGAGGCTCACGGTTCCTAAAGGCAAGCTGAACAGCCACACAGGCTTTTGGCCTTGCACCTATTAAAGAGCAGCTCGAGAGACAAAAGAGAGGTTGGTTGTGCATGTGCAAAACACATGAGAGCGAGATTGATCTGTTTCATATTTTTCATTGGTATGGCCTGGGAAATAACCAGTCTCTTTATCTGGCAGTGATGCTTGACATTTCCAAACAACAGTCAGTCATTTTTATGTGGCGCTGCAGTGAAGGCACCATGTGAAGAAAACGTATTACTGTAGTGTTCTGCAGCTGCAGTTTTTTTACTATAAGCCCGTGAAGGTCTTTAAGAAGGAACTAAGAGTGCTAAGAGTGCATTACTGTGAAGGTTCTAATGTGACCCTTTGTTAGATGTCCTAATATTTTTTGTGAACCAGCGTCTTGGAGAGGACTGATGGAGACGCAGCACTTAGAAAAATATAAAGAGAGTAGTTGTGTGTGTGTGTGTGTGTGTGTGTGTGTGTGTGTGTGTGTGTGTGTGTGTGTGTGAACGTTTTCTGGGGTCGGGAGGGGTGGGGTGGGGTGGTTGGAGTACCACGGTGATCAGGTTGTGTGGAATCCCAGGAAGTAATTTACCAGCTCCCTTCTGCAGTAGCCAATAGCAGCCTTAGTTTCTATCGATGGGCTCATTATACGTCGGTCCTTAACTGTAGTTGCGTTTGTAACTGGATAATGTCAACAACCCCTTCCCTTTTCCTCTCAGCACTTGGCAATAATCCCTTATGTCGCTAACAGGCTAATCATACATCATCTTCTCTTACACCTGGCTGCTGTGGCGTTATCATACAGCATTTCTCTGAGTGATCTGTACAGCTTTGACTGAGACGCTCGATTGGTCAGGCTCTCCCTCGGAGTAGGCAAAGGGCCATACGTGCTGATTGATTCCAATTCGACCTGTCGGTTACACTGCAGATAAAAGTCCAGCTAGTGTACTGTTCTGCCAGCTGGTCGAGAAATTACGCCTCCAACGGACAGCCAGGGAGGATCAATATTTAATCACATGGTGAGAAAGCCTGGCCTAAGAAGGCAATGGAAATGAGTGGATACCCGGCAGGTGGGAGGGGCCAAGAAGCGTTGGCCCCCCAGGTGTCCTGCCGTGGTTGGTGGTTGCTATAGACTTTTAGATGCTGTTTAAATAGGTGATAGGGTGATGATTGCTTTGCAGGAAGCTGCCAACAGGTTTGATGCAGCATAACTGCTAAAATAATGCGTGCGTGGAGTGCACAAAGTGTATTTGGAGTGTGTGTGTGTGTGTATATGTGTGTGTGTGTGTGTGTGTGTGTGTGTGTGTGTGTGTGTGTGTGTGTGTGTGCATGAATCCATGCGTAAGAGCAAGGCTTAAATAGCCCACTATTTTAGTTAATTGTCACCGAGCCTATTGTGCGAGGAGAGGAGTGCTTTAACACTCTCTGCCTGTTCACGTCTCACTCGCTCACAGCATTACGTTGCTATTATTACGGCGTCTCTATGTTTGATCATTTTCACGCGGTGGAAATAGCATACAGTGTAGGATAATGCAGCATGACCTGAAGTTACCACAGCTCCTCGCCTTCAGGCTGATGGTAAAGAGGTTGTTGAGCTTCTTGACTTCAGGATAATACATGCATCTGCGAAGGAACTCTGCCCAACCGTTCTTCTGCGACGTGACTAAGCTTCGCCACACTGTGATCACATTACTATCAGCTTCTCCATGGGTCTCTTAGCTGGACAGAAGATGCTCAGCACAGTCCATCTGCTTCTTCCACAGACTTTGTGGTGCGTGTGGTCTCCTCCTCTGGGGGGAGGTGGTTCTCAGGCCGGAGTATATCCACCCACCCAGAGAGGAGGCGGGACACACTGGGCAGGAGCTCTTCTCCGGAACATGGATGAGTCACGGAGCTGCTGGTGTTCTCTCTCTCTCTTCTCATTCTCGTCTTCGCCCCTCCCACCTCCTCCCTGTCACCTTACTCCTCCAACTTTCTACTGCCTGCTGCCATTTGTAGACCTTCTGAAAGTGGATGTTTTTTTGTTTTTAATCCTAATGCAGCAGTAGCTGATGCCCTCGCTTTGCTCTGAGTTCATGGGCGCTGTGAAGCTCCCGCCAGACTGGCCCTAGGTCCCGGGCCCCTGCATGTCCCTGTTAGCTCCTACACTCTGCTTGGTCCAGAGGAGAAGATGAAGTTTTCTTGGAGCTGCTGTACTGGAGGCAGAAGATGTCACCCAAGCACCTCTCAGCAGTTAGGTGCACCTCTGCTTCTGGGAGAGCTTTGAAGCAGAAGAGGTCGACCATGTCGGGAATGACATGAACCTCAGATTCTTGTAGGCAGGTTATGTTTCCAAGGATACAGTGATATAGATGGAGATCATATTTATGCTTAGTACAATGGGTCTGCATGTGAAACCACTGTATGCTGTTATTATTAACTCTGTAGGGAGCTTGATGGTGCTGTCAGTGTGACGGTTTCTGAATGAGTACAAGCATATATTCTCAAGAGACTTCAGATCACTCACAATTTGTTTTTGTTACTGGAATCTTTTGTTCCATTATGAGAAGGTGCTTAAAATGTGGAGAATATTCCTAAGGAATTGGCATTGTAGTTTACCGGTGAATTTTTAGCATAGTTTTTCCCATGTTTGCTTCATGTCAAAACAGGCACAACTACAGAAATGCGTTTTCTTCATCTATCTTTACAATATCTCTGCTCTAGCCCTATTGAAGCTCTAGTCCAGCTCTACAGTAACTCTACATTAGCTTCAGTAGTTCTCCAATAGCTCTCTTCTAGCTACAGTATCTGTACTCTGGCTGTATATTAGCTTTACTCCGGCTGTACTCTAGCAGTACTACACTGCTCCATGCTCTCTTGCATGCACACATCTTTGCCACCAGTCCTCTGCCTCCGTTGTGCCCGATGGCCTCAGCCTCCACCCTCCCACTCTCCTTTCTCCTCAGTCTCCCTCCCACACAAACCCACAGCTGCCTCATTCCTCCGTAATGTGGTTTATTACTGGCAATTACTGTGACTCATGGATCCAGCTCAGCAGTGCAGTTACAGGTGGGTCCCCTTAGCAAAGTGCACAGGTGCCCCCCCCCCCCAACACACACACACACACACACACACACACACAGGCACTGATTTATAACCATCAGCCAGCATAAACACAGTATACAGTACATACACACTCATACACGCACGCATACTTCAGATGCAAAATTAACGTGCACACACACTCTGTTCTATGTCCTCCATCCAGACTGTATGAGCAGATCTTCCCAATGCCACACGTGAAAAGCACAGTTGCGGTGATTGGGCCCAAGCTCAGGCCGCCGCCCACATCCAGTCACGGCTAATTGTGCCTCTGCCTTAATTAGATCTGCTAACGAGCTCAGAGGGGACGGAGGCATGGAGGCGTCCGGCCCGTCCCTCCTGCCTGCAGCCTGTGCAGAGGCGGGCAGCTCACGGACGTTTAATGCCCCATTAGGGCTCGTGCTGTCATTTCCTGTCTGGATTCATAAAAACCTCCGTGCGGCCCGATCAGACTCGGCAGTTATCGGCCGTTACAGCCCATGTGAAGTGTGAGATGCACTTCATAGTACTAATTCTCTCTAAGTGGAGGATTTAACGGTTGAATTTTCATAAAGGCTGTACTGGAATGGGAAATTGGCCCTTTCCAAACTTTTATATAATGGACTGAATTTTACGTTTATTTAATTCACTTTAAGAGCGTGAAAACCGCTAATGCAGCACAGTGATATTAAAAAGGACTGTATCAAATCAATAACATGGTGTTGTTTGAACTGCTCTAATGTCTGCATACGTGAGTGCTTTTGTTTTGGCATGCTTGTGGGGGCTTGGGCGTGTGTGTGTGTGAGCACGGGTGACGGCGTGGGCGTTCCCACGGGCAGCGGGCAACTCCACCAGGCACGAAGGCATTATGCAAACACAGATATGAGTGTGTTCAGCATCTTGGCTGTGTCAGACCCTCTACCCCCCCCCCAACCATGCCACCCTTCATCTCCTGCCTCTCCCACGCAGGCCGTGGCTGCCAAAAGGCGGGAGAGCGGCGCAGAGCCACAGCTCGGCGCGTTGGTAGCATTAGTGTTGGGTATGGTGCTCCCTTTTTGGAAGGAGTGGTTAACATGCTTTAGCCTCGAGGGGAAGCACTTATCCAGCACTTAGATGATTCATCTGATCCACATAGACGGCGGCAGGCCCCAGTGCCACTGTTTAAGCCTGGAGGCCTAATAAGGGGGGAGAGAGGAGGGTTCTCCTGGGGAATGGACATGCTAACAGACATGCTACACCCGTCCAGCCATTCGGCAGTCTGAGGGAAAGCTGAGAGGCAAAGAGTTTAAGATCTCCAACCCTGCTTGCTCGGCCAGCAATGAAAGAGCTATTACTGACATAAAACAGCGATCTCTTCACTGGCGGTGCAGTGGAGCCTCCACCTCAGCTCCTCCGAGACACCGATAACATCCATCACGGCCAGAGGCAGCAGGCCGACTGGCTTTAGCAAACCTCGGGTCTAGCCTCTCCATCCTGCTGTTCATCATCTTTATCCCGTTGCCTTGGCGATTTATCACACGCACTAGCCCTAACCCACGGCCTCGCGAGTGAGTGAGACCACTGTAATCCTCGAGCGCCAGAGAGAGATGCTTTAGTGAAGTGGTGCAGTGGTGTGAAAGCCTCTCTTTTGGTTCTGCGACAGGAGTGGTTTGAGCTGAAGGGCTGGGCTGGATTTGTTTACCTACATCGTCGGGGACCTCACTGGGCTTCCGTTGTCGGGGCCCGCCAGAAGCTGTGACGGTAACAGGCTGTTTGCCCTGTTCCCTCCTACTAAAATATTTACCAGCGCCCTGGTAGCAGCCAGTACAGCCTGTTGCCAGTGGTAATCGTGTTCCGAGCCTCCAGCGTGTTCCAGTCCACCCCTGCATGTCTACAGCACCTTGAAGAGGACGAACAGTCAGGCAGTTAGATTTACAAAATGTTTCCCCATGATCAGTTCATTAAAACCAGAAAACCCCAGTATATTGCTGGGTGTGGGGCGGGGTGTTTTTGTGCTTTTTGTGAGTAAATTTGTTGTAATGAATTTGCGAACGGTATGATTCGGATTACCCATGAATACTTGGCAACCTTTTTCCTGGAAACATTATTATTAGAAAAAAGTTGTAGTCTATAGCCAGTCTACTGCCATGCACGGTTTTTATTAGTTCTTCAATGGTAAGTTTCCTCTGGCAATTCAGTGGTAAGTCTCTGACTACAGGATTGCTGCTGGCTGAATGTTTTCAGGTTGAAGATGGCTCTCCCCGCTTCAATGACGGTGATGCATGGAGAAACTCCAGCTAAAACTCTGCAGTGCCAGATAAACTTGTACCAGTTCACCGCCCACAATGATATCACTGAAATGCTGTATTAAGAAAAATATCTTCCACTCAATATCTCAGTGTCAAAGTGAAAATCAAAAATCAGCTTTACTGATGTTCACTCTCACCACTGGAGTGTCTGACACCAATGCAGATGACCAATAATTCCAATAAAAAGACATGGTACACTTACAATTAACACACAATTATCAATATAAAATATGTTTTTATTTATTCACAATTGTTGCTGGTAATAAATCTTAGTAGATTTAACACTGCTGGAAGTGCAGACAGTATGTACAGATTAAAGTGAGCAAAATGTAATCTGAAGTGACTGGATGGGTGGGTGTTTCAGTAGATGTGAGAACAGGCCTGAGATAGAAGATCAGTGTTAACTTGGCAGATTTGGTCAGCAGTCTGATTACTACAGGTGAGCAGTTGACTCCCACTGTCTGATTGCTGGTGAACAGTTGACTCCCACTGTCTGATTGCTGGTGAACAGTGGCTCTGTGGGCAGAAACTGGCAATCAGAGGGTGTTCCTTAGGGAACAGTCTGTAATTACCCACTCATAAAATGTAAGTTGTGTACCTCATAAAATACCCCAGTAAGACAGGTGGACCTAATAAAGTAACCAGTGAGGATTGATGCAGGGCAGGTGTGTGTATATTCACTATATTCACAACATATACAGTTATATCACTATATATATATATATATATATCACTATATAATCACTATATTCTGATTAGCTATGTAGTGTTGTGTGTTTATTTTGTTTTTGATGTTTCTTTGTAGTTTTTGTTACTAATTAAATGTATTATTGTTATTACTATTATAACTAATGTTATTTGAATGTTTATTATATTATAAGGATATTTGAATGATGATTATTCTAGATCCTCTCCCCCTGTTCTTCTGTCCCTCGGCAGGCTCCATTGAAGCATGCTTGGGTCACATGCTGAAGCGTCGCGCTGCCGGCTTCCTCCGCAGCGACAAGGTTGCCGCCCTCTTCACCAAGATCGCCAAGGTGAACTCCACGGCAGCGGCCCTGTGCGCCAAAGTCCAGGAGCAGCTGCACCAGCAGACTGAGATCGCCAGGTCCGAACCCCAACACCCCCCCCCCCCGCCAGTCCGTCCCGCTGGGCCCAGCAGAAGTGGAGTGATGATAATGAACACTCGTGCCTGATAATGGTGCAGGAAATTGGGAGAAGCGAGGGGGAAGCAGATAAGATCTGGGCGGTGTGCTGACGTGCTCCATGGCTCCCGGAGCTGTCCTGTATCTGTGCGACATGGCTGATCTTGGGTCAGCAGCTTATTTGCCCATTAATTCCCCATTAACGGACCCCACACAGCCTGCCTGCCACTCGAAAGCCCGTGATGTAGCATGGAGAATCTCTGCTGATCGAAGGGAGTGGCACATGCAGTTTCCGGGCATCCATCACCAGCAACACAGCACTTCAATATGCTCTTACACACACACACACACACACACACACCCTCTTACAGCAGAGTGACTCTGACCAGGAGTTCCACGTGTGTTTAGTCCCTGCCCCTGTCTGGCCGCTTACTCCCGTTGCCGCGGCAACGCAGCAGCGTCATCATCGCCAGAGCAACGGGCTACCAGCGTAGTTACACAGTGCTTCAGCGGCAGTGATTAAGGGCTCAAATTGATTTCAGAATGAAAGGTCATTAGACAGAATACCGGGGGCCTCATAAAGGAACTTGTCTTGATTTGTGAGAACGTTATTGCACACGCAGCGCACTCGAGCTTCATTGTTTTCTTGATTTGCTTGTCATGTTCCTCCTACGGTGGCCCTCGGAGGTCTGAAATGTCATTAGGCTGCCCGAGCCAATCAGCACAGCTCTGTCCCGCAGTGCGGGCCAGATCTAATTTGGCAGATCCATTTTGGGTGCAAATTACATTAGCTGTATGTTACACAGAGATGCAAGAGTTAGTCCTTTGACTTGTAGGAAGTAGAGCAAAGGTGACCCTCCCCCATTCAGAGTTTCCCCTGTCACAAGGATGGGACAGTAAGGGACATGGACGCTTTTTGCAGATATACACCATACACTGATGGAAAAGATGACTCGATGCAACTCTATTACATTTCTAAATCCTAAATACCGTGTTTGAGATTTATAAATATAATATAAATGCACTAGTGTGGTGTTCCCTCCACGTTCTGGTTATTTATTGTGGTTACCTATTGTTGATGAGTCCAGTTCTCTGAAACACCACTAGTGTTGCTGGCTTTAGCATTCTCAGTGCATAATCGCACAGTAAATCTCACTGTACAAACCTTCAGTGTCCATCTCAGGCACCGGGATTTATTTGTTTGTTTGTTTTAAACGGTCCGAAGCGGGAAGCCGCAGTGGGATCGATGCTAACGACACCGAGACCGCGGTGGCCAAGTGAGGCAGGCTCGTTCGTTTGCAGGCCAGCCGGGGGCCGGTCGGGGCCGGTCAGGGGGGCCGGGAGACATGACGTGGCTGGTGTGGCTCACGTATGGGTATTTTTCACTTTACGGTGGGTCCTGACGTCAGCAAGGTCCCAGGCTGGACGGCTGCACAGTCACATCCTCTCTGAACCACCAGCTCTGGAAACGTAATTGCCGCCGTTTGGCCTAAACGAGCAGTTTAATTGCAAGCTGTGTGACACTGACACGGCTGATACGGTAGATCATTTTAGATCATGAGATCTGGCTTTCTGAGCTCCAGCATTAGTCACTTTTTTTTTGTTGTTTTATTGAAGAAGCTGCATGAAGTGAGTCTTGCGAGACGACCCGTAGCGCGTGTGTGTGTGTGTGTGTGTGTGTGTGTGTGTGTGTGTGTGTGTGTGTGTGTGTGTGTGTGTGTGTGTGTGTGTGTGTCATCACCAGAGTGAAAGGCTCGTCAGCCTTAAGTGGCTGTGAATGAGAGTGTCGTGACTGCTGTGTCCTGCCTGCCTGACACTCGCCAGTCGCACTGAATGCTTTGAATGCCGTGGCTCTCCCTGGATATGCTGTGTGCGATCACGCCTGGTGTTGCGTGATATTAAATTATGTTTCTCCTCTCCTTTCAGTTCTATAAATGTATATGTATGCAAACATTCATATAAATATAAATTATATAAATATTCATATAAACATTGTAAAGGTACCCCAGGATGGATTTTGTATTCATCATACAGACAGCAAACCAAAAGACACTAAAACAAGATTTGGTTTTGAGTATTATTTACGTAGATAGAGTATTGTTTATGTAGATAGAGTATTGTTTACATAGATGGAGTATTATTTTTTCACCGATCATCACTGGTGCAAATGGATGTATTTGAATGTTTTGGAATTTTGAGTATTTTGAGTTTTTTAATGTATTATTTAATTGCAACGTGGTAACATCTGTGGGTATGTCCTCAGGAGGCCCCAGAGCGCAGGGCAGGAGCCCCTCCGCAGACAGGGGTCCACAACGAGCCGGGCCCCCCAGCCTCTGTCCGCACAGGCTCTGAAACACATCTGGGTGCGCACTGCCCTTTTCGAGAAGGTCCTGGATAAGATTGTGCAGTGCATTGTAGACAACTCGAGGTGAGGAGACCCCATGATCCTGTGTGGCAGCTCCAGTGAACAAGTGTCTGGCCTTCGTCTTGGGCCGAGGGAGCCCACGTTTCTGTCCCTTAGATGAAAGAACTTGTGATGTGTTTCTTTGTGTCTCTGCAGTAAGTATTATGAGAAGGAGGCTCTGATGCACGACTCTGTGTTTGGGCCGATTCTGGCAGCACTGCTGGGTGAGTTTTTCTAAAATCTCATTACTGCATGGTTACCATAATTCATAGAATAAATCAGTTTAATACAGAACAAATGCTGCTATTCAATCTAGAACAAATGCTGTTATCTCATCTAGAATAAACGCTGCTGGATAATCTAGATTAAAGGCTATTTTGTTGTTCTAGAATTCATGATACTGTTTAATCTAGAATAAATGCTACTGTTTTGCACTACAGTAAGTGGTAGATTTGAGGATTATGCTCATGTATACTCATGCACTGAACAACACAACAGTGGTTTGAGCCTTTCAGTGTCTCTAACCAGTTATTACACAGACACTTTTTCGTGTGCGTTTGAGAGTGATTACATGGCTCTGTTTGCCCGGCTCCAGTTGGGCCCTGTGCACTGGAGTACACCAAGCTGAAGACGTCTGACCACTTCTGGACAGACCCTTCGGCCAATGAGCTCGTCCAGAGGCACCGCATCCACGGGGCCCATCGGGGCCAGGAGGCATCGCCCAGCCGCAGGCCTGCATTGGGGGTGAGCAGGGCGGCCAGAGAGGCTCCGGGGGGTGGGGTAGGTTGGAGGTTGGACGGAGCCATCCGTGGCGTGGGGTGACATGAATTAACACGGCCTCTGCTCGGTCTCAGATCCGTAAGAGGCAGTCGAGTGGCAGCATGTCTGAGGATACGTTTGCTGCGTCGGCGAGAGAGTACGTGCAGTCTCTTCATCAGAACTCGCGTGTGCATCTGCTTTATGGAAAAAACAATGTGCTCGTCCAACCGGTGAGGCTTCAGACACGCACACATGCACACACACACGCCATTTATTTCTCTCTTCCTCATCAATCACTGTGGTAGAGTGGGTTCCCGGGTTCCTGGGTTCAGTCCATGTAGAAGAAAAGCAGCAGTGTTTTTATTCTGGAAGGTTCATCACACATGATCATGCGGTCAGCAACCGTCGCTTGGCTTGGCCGTTTGTTTCAGACTCCAGGGGCTTCCGCTGACATTTGAAACCCATTATGTTTTGTTATGACTGTAATGAAGGTGCTATATCCATACTGATGGTGACGTAGTGACACCCATAACTTTATATGTTATAAAAGATCAGGATGTGGATCCATTTTGGATTATTATAAAATATAATAACAGGATAAGTTGGGTCTTGTAAAGTCATCACATGTCGGCACTGGACGTGGACTTATTTCAGAAGGGATGTAGTTTTCTGTTGTTGTTGTTGTTGTTGTTGTTTTTAGAGATTATAGATGTGCATGTGACCTGTTGCTTCCATACATTCAGTAGGGTGATGCGTAGTAGGAAGTACTGAACTCTACAGTACTGAGTGCTTGAGAACGTCTGGGGAGAGCAGGAAGCTAGCAGCCTCACACAGGTGCTCGCAGGTGCCAGCCAGAGTCTCGGTGGTGAAGATCTGCCTCGTTCCCCTACATTTGTCCTCAGGTAAACTCTGCTGTTCGCAACTTATAGCAAGAGTTACCAGCCTTTGAAAGATCACAGTCCAGGTAATACCCCCTGGGGCAGAGATGCATGGGGCAATACTATGTTTTAATTATATATAATAAATAACACAAAATGACTTGGGTGCATTAAGTGTTAAATGAAAAATATGCTAAATAATAATAATGGTAGAATTTTTTAAAAAGTTATGATACCACTTCCCCATAAACCACTGCTGTGGCCGCTTACCAAACCTGCTACATCCCTGTAACGTTCTGTGGTCGGAAACCTCAGACTTGGAAGAAGTCAAAAAGAACAGAAGAATTTCTCTGACAGCTGGACCGACTGGTGTGAAAGCTTGCAGGGGTGGCTTATACCAAGATCAGGAGAGGTGCGAGTCCTTCAGGTGCTTAGTCCTTCAGGGCTTCAGCAGCCTTTGCTACGTTACGTAATGGTGTATACGAGCACGGTCATTCTGTAACGGCAGGGTCAGCAGTAGTGACTGACTGGACTTGGCACAAGGCACTGGGCATCTGGCAGAATCTTGCATTGATCAATAGTGTAAATGACCCTGGCCTGTAGGGACAGGGAACATTGAACTGTAATTCAATTTTGGTGTGAAACCTGATGGTTGCTGTAGTGGTTGATTACCATATTTTGCCCTCATTACCATATCTGTCCACATAACACCTTCCATTCAGTCACTGGCTCATGCTTTCTTCACATCTCTTTCCTTTTGCATTGCTGCATTTTGCATAGTGATCTTTCGCTTGGCATTGCCTGGATCTCCAGGAATGCCACTGAATTGAAGAGCAGTCTGGGACAGACAGTCCACATGTCCCTGTGAACACTCTGTAACCGGTTAATGTGCCGTGTGTCTATGTGAGTGCAGAAGAAGGACTTGGAGGTGCTGCGGGGTTACCTGTCTCTGCATCAGACCGCCGAGACTCTCACGCTAAAATGGACACCTAACCAGCTGATCAACGGCACTCTGGGGGACTGTGACCTGGAGAAGAGGTAGGTCCACACACACACACACACACACACACACACACGTTGATCCAGCAGTGCAGTGATGCATGTGGTACATAAATGGGTTCTGTCACATTTCCTTTTATCCTGCTACCTCCCTGTCTACAGTATCTACTGGGACTACGCACTCACTGTGCCTTTGAGACAGATCGTGTGCATCCACTGTCACCAGCGACGTGAGTCTTTCTCCTCTCTTGGTCTTCCTCGCTGGGTTTTAACAGGCCTCCGAGCAGGATGCGTATCTGTTGTGTTGAGAATGTTTTCCTATGATTTATTAACTTTCAAAAATAAAACAAACAAAGCAACAGGCAAGATATTTATAAATAAATGAAGCAAAGGGGTAGATCCAACAAAATGACTGATGCTTTTTGTACACTCTTCGGCGAATCTTCTGTCTGTTCCCAAAACAACCATATCTGGAATATGAATCGTAAATTTCATGCTGAATTTCATTCGGTCTTGGTGATGCTCTCTGTCACATGACTGCAACTCAGCGGACTGTGGCGGGACTCTGGTACTGGTGAGTCAGGACGGGATACAGAGGCCCCCCCTGCATTTCCCTCCCGGGGGCCATCTGCTGGCCTTCCTATCCTGCCTGGAGGCAGGACTGCAACCCAAGGGTCAGCTGGAGCCCCCGCTCTGGTCCCAGAAGGGCAAGGTGAGAGTGGCGCTCAGTTATTTCATCCTTCCTGAGTATTTGGGGCGAAGCAGAATACGTTTCAGGGATCTGGGGTCAGGGAGGGCTCAGACAGGACCCAGCAGTGTGACGGGCCCTGGGACTGCGGTCGGCAAGCTCAGTGCTTGTAGTGGGCCTGTTTCTGTTCTTCCGTAGGCTTGTTCACCACTCAATCAGCAATTTGCGCGTTTGTACACTGGGTAGAGTTCAATCAGCAGCTCGCAAGCAAGTGTGGGTTTAAATCATATCACCTACCTGCTATGACCCCAGATAAGCTCCTGCTCATCTTTGATGGCCAGGTAATAGTTACTGTGCAATACAACCAGGTGCTTAGGATGAGGAGTGTTATTTTGTCTTTCCATTAAGCACATGTTTAAACCCCATCTTGTCTAAATATACATACAAACCAAAGAATAAACAAAATGGCTGTGGATATCAACTCTCTATACAGCTGTTTGTCTTGTTTTAGACGTTTGACTCTTTGAAGAGAAAACACCACATGAAAATTTACTTGGTTAGCTAATGCTAATATTAGGGTTTCTCTCTGCAGTGAACTCTTTGTCTGGTTAAAGGTTTCCACGCTTTGACCACACCCATCCTAACCACTTCTGTTCTGTTGGGTTCTAACTTATGCTTTCAGAAGCCACATGTTCTATGTAATGCATTAAATCAATAGAGATTACAAAAGGAGCACCACCTTCTAAGGCGCATCTGTGGGCGCGTTTGTCTGCAGGGTAAGGTCTTCCCCAAGCTGCGTAAAAGGAACAGCACGGCCCGATTGGTGGATCAGGATGGTGAAGGGGAGGAGCCTGTCGCCGCCGACTACGTGTTCCGCATTGTTTACCCAGGACACTGCCAAGATTCCAGTGAGTTACAACACGCTGCTCCCACATTCAACCGTTCGCCCAAACGTCCCTCCGTCCGCCCCTCTCTCTGGCTGGAGGCTGCTGCCCTCAACCGTCCGGATGACTGAACTCCGGATCCCCTTGGTTTTCATTTTCTTTTCTTTTTTTTTAATCCCTTGGTATACGACAGCTGTTGTGCAGGCTGCTGTTACAGGCCATGAAACGAACCAGTCAGCTCTCGGCAATAATTCTGAATGGATTAACCGGGTGTGTTTGTGTGTGAGCGTGTGTGTTCAGTGTGGTTTCAGTGTGCTGTCGAGGTGGGTGCTAAACTGTGTTTTCTTATTGCCCGAGCAGTCACTATAAACTACCACCACACCACGGGCAGTCGAGCACCCTCCCTGGACGACGATGAGGAGGAAGAAGATAGACTTCACGCAATGATCTCAATGATCTGCTCACGGAACCTCACAGACCCTAATGTCATGAAAGGTTTTTATCACGAGCGCTCCCATTTCATATCCCCCCCACCCCCCCACTTAGCCACAGAGAACGAAGTGATGCCAGCATGTTAGGGCCAGATGACTCCCTG
>JAOXYF010000013.1:12895295-12920373 GCA_028565775.1 Sternarchorhynchus goeldii
CCCACCCCAGCCTGAGCCCAACAGTGCAGCAGGTCGCTGGAGTTCAGCAGGAGACGCGTTTGTCTCTCCGTCTCCGCCGCCCTTTAAACCGGAGCAGGCACGTCACTGGCCGAGCACGTTACCATGGTAACTTCCGTGCCGGGAACAAAGGATAGGTCGAGCCCCGTCATGCACGTTTCTCCAATGCTCCCCGCAGCAGAGGAGAGAGGGAGAGGGAGAGGAGAGAGGGAGAGGAGAGAGGGAGAGGGAGAGGGAGAGGGAGCGGGAGAGGGAGAGGGAGCGGGAGAGGGAGAGGGAGAGGGAGCGGGAGAGGAGAGAGGGAGAGGGAGCGAGAGAGGGAGAGGGAGAGGGAGCGTGAGAGGGAGAGGGAGCGTGAGAGGGAGAGGGAGAGGGAGAGGGAGCGTGAGGGAGGCGCTGTTTGCTGCTGCTATTGCTCCCTGCACGCGTGGTTCGTTGTGGAGCTAGCCG
Organism: Sternarchorhynchus goeldii; assembly: GCA_028565775.1. Classification (NCBI taxonomy): domain Eukaryota; kingdom Metazoa; phylum Chordata; class Actinopteri; order Gymnotiformes; family Apteronotidae; genus Sternarchorhynchus; species Sternarchorhynchus goeldii. Next base: position 12,895,764 of record JAOXYF010000013.1, read on the forward strand.
TCACCGCTCCGGACCAACGCTCCGCGGCTCTGGAGATCCCACATTTCCACGTCAGGCACGTGTTCCGTTTTGTCACGTGCAAAAGATGGACGAACAGCGTTATTTTCATAAACTTTAGTTGGTGGGAAGTCGGTGCGTGTGTGTGCGTTTGCATGGGCAAGAGAGACGGTGCTTTCAAATCTCCCCCCTGACTCACCCCACGTCCTCTCGCACTGTTGCTGTGGGTAACCTGCGCTCGCCTGTCTCGTGGCAATAGACCTGTTGTCATTCTGCCATGGTGACGTGTTACTAGACTCCCTCTCTCCTCACATGCACACAGGGCATCGACATCACTGTTCTCGCCAGCTGAGACTCTGAGATTTGGATGCAGATTTAGAGAGAAGGCCTGAGCTCTTAGCCAGACAGGCTCTATCTCCTCCTCGCTCTCTGCACTGATGGGTGGGCCACCATGCTTCCAGTTATTTGCTTGGTTTCTTTTGGATGAATTAACTAAGTTCTTTTAAAACAAAACAAAACAGAAGAAGAAAAATGCTGACTTAATCTTTGGGTTACACCTCTTCATTTGCTTTGGTTTCAACATGCATGAATCCTTTTGCATGGGGAATGTTTGCTTTCTTTCTTTTGTTAATGTGTTTCATTTTTGGACTGAATGCTCTCCTGCTTCTTTGTGAACGTTGTGTCTGTTCCTTCAGCCGCACCTCCTCTCTTCTCTCTTTCTTTCTCCCTCTCTCTTTCTTTCTTTCAGTTTGATTTCATTGAGTTAACATTGTTCCCCCCCCCCCCCTTTCCTCCTGTGTTCAGCCGATCTTCTGCAATGCTGTTCACTGTAATTCTTCACTAACTGCGGTCACCTTTCATTACGACAGTCAGGTACTGTGGGGTTCTGGCGTGGTAGACGCGTGAATCGTTCCGTGAACGCATCGCCTGTTTGAACGTAGCCTTGCCACTTCTAAAGCCCCCCCCCCCACGTAGTCCACAAGAGACCCACCGGCTGCGAAAATCCCACTCGCTGTCTATCCTTTTTAGTTTCATTTTATTTTGTTTTCTTACCTCTTTGTGGTCTTGGCCCAAACGGAGGCCGTTATCTATAGCAGGTCACCAGCTCGGGTCTGAAGAATTAAGGTGAAGAGCATTTACTCACTGTACTGTGCGACTCTTTTGGTTCTGCTGGCTCAAGCACATTTATATTTGGTGACATGAATTTCTTTTCTTTTTTTTTTTCTTCTCTTTTCCTCCCCCCTGTTTTTGATTTGCTGTCGTCTTCCTCTGTCCCGTGGTTTGGTTTGATGCACCCAGCATGGTTGGAGCCGTGGCTGAGGGTCTCCTCTCTCTCTCTCTTTCTCTCTCTCTCTCCTCTAGCTGTTTGAATGCCTGTCTGCAGAGGTGCAGCGGCGCGCTGTAATTGGTAGATCTTCTGGCATGGCACTGCCCCTCACATTGTTCATACACCTTCTCCTTTTGGTTTCTGGTCCTTCACAGATGCATGTTTACCTAAAGGCTTTCCTTTTACCTCCCTGTGTCTGTATCCGAGGATCTCAGGGTGGCCAAGATCTGAAACCAAATCGGACAGATTGTCCAAACAGACACATAAATGAATAACTGTGAGGTAGAGACTAATCTCTTAATTGATCACGGTTGAGCTGAGAGGCCTCTAATTACATAACAATATTGGTATCAGCAATATCAAACTGATTTTTCTAACGCTGACATGTGAACTTGTATTCTCCAAGCAGAATCTTGCTGCCCACCCCCGACCCTTTTTTTTTTAATAAAAACTTTCTTCTGGATAAACTCAGTAAAAGACTAAACTAATGCGAGTAATGCTGTTGACAGTCGATGCCACATTGTGAAAACACAGTGAAAATGTGGAGGAACAGGTCTTCAAATGAAGGTTAGTAGGACAGGTTTCGTGTTGCTTTTTCATGGTTTTTTTTCTCTCTTTCTCTCTCTCCTCCTAGACCATGGGGACATGATGGAGATGCAGGGCTTTGGAGGGAGCCCGTCGTCATGGCAGCAGGCCGAGTCCACCGGTCACGTGTCGTCATGCCCATCCTGCTCCACCAGGGGCAGTAGCGCGTCCGTTGAGCTCCCGCCAGGATGCACCTGCATGCACGACCGGTGAGGGCGTCCTTCCCACGTTAGCCTAGCGCGCTGCTCTCCACAATATCCATCACTGTTTGTGGCTCCCTACAGCCCCCTGATAGTAATGGCCATTTCCTGTCTGTACCTGGCATTTCCTGTCTGTACCCAGAATTCCACTCAAGCTACTGTGCCACAACATGAAGAGGCAGATCGTGTCCAGAGCGTTCTACGGCTGTAAGCGCCACCTGAGTTATGAATGCAGGATTCTGTGTCCGCTCAAATGTTCGTCGTGTCAAAAACAAATGTCCTTCGCTTTAGGGCTGGCCTACTGTCGTCATCTGTCCACTGTGAGAACACATCTGTCAGCCCTGGTCAACCATAATATCGTCCCCCCAGACAAACCTTGTGAAGCTTCTGGAGGCCTCAGCAAAGATGTCTGGAGCAAATACCAAAAAGACTGTAAGGTTAGCATGACATGGTTAAAGAATTAATATCCACTAGAGGGCAGCAGAGTTTGTTGACTGGAACAGCATGTCCACATATCTGTTTATTTTATTTTATTTTTTAGAACTACAAAGAGCTGGAGCTGCTACGATTGGTTTACTACGGTGGGGTGGAGCATGAGATCAGGAAAGAGGTGTGGCCTTTTTTACTGGGCCATTATAAGTTCGGCATGGGGAAAAAAGACATGACTCAGGTAAATCCAAGATCTTGGTTGAAGGCGCTGGAGCAGCACTCCAGGGCGGAGCATCCCTGAGGGAGCTGACCGACTGTGTCGTCCGCAGATCGACGAGAAGATCGCTGCGCGCTACAAGCAAGTGATGCGCGAGTGGAAGGCCTGCGAGGTCATCGTGAAACAGCGGGAGAAGGAGATGCAGTCGGCCATCTTTGCCAAGCTGTCGTCAGGGAGCAGCATTGACAGCCACGTGATGAGACTTGTGCACCGAGACTCCACCCTTAGCAACGAAGTAGGTTACCTCCAGTACTTATCACCCATTCGCTTAAAGCATCAGGTTAATCCGATCAGTGCAAATGTGTTCAGGTCAGCTCTGTGTTGTGCAGCAGTGCACAGTGGATACTCTAGTGCAGTCATGCCCAGTTCATGGTTCCACTTTCTGTACACTCCGCAGGCTAATTAGTTGTCGAGTAGGTAAGTATGGGAGATATAACGATCCATTAGAATCTTTTGTGGGACAGGCTATAAAAGAAGTTTCTAGTCATTCGCTCTTTTCCACTGTCTTTCCGTCCTCAGACCTGTAACCCACAACTCCACAACCCCCTCCCTTCATGCTGTTTCCACTCCACCCTCAGGTTTTCATGTCGGTGGACGAGCCGGACGCGGCAGGGCAGGACACGCCCTGCGAGGGGGACAATGTCCCCAGCCTGACCGCCGTGGTGAACCCGGCCGCTCCGGCCCCCCCTGACGAGAGGCCAGCGGTGGAGTTCGACTCGCCAGACTCGGGCCTCCCCTCCTCTAGGAACTACTCGGTAGCGTCCGGACACTCCCAGATTCTGTCTAGCATTGACGATGGGCAGAGCATGGAGGAGGATCCAGGAGACGAGGCCACGCCCAGAGGCGTGCTGGGAGAGCGGAGTGGGCGTGGCTCGCTGAGTGAGGACCGGCTATGCAGTCAGCTGGACAAACTGATGACTGATGGCGAGGACAGTCCACTACCCTTCACGTCATACACGGTACCCACAGGCTTCCACCAATGTTTTTTAACCTCTGTCTCCTCTTAGCAAAGACAAAAATGACATACAGGAAGTGGTTAAACAAGAGATTCAGGTCCTGAGAAATAGACCTTTTTGATGTATTTAATCAAATGTTAACTGTAATGTATTACAAGTTCTCCTCACTAACTTTTATCTATGAAATTAGTTAACACTAACCAACCAAAACTTTGCCATTAGTAATCCATATGTAATATTAATGAAGTAACAACTGGATCACGGACCGACTGGATCACTGAGTGAGAATTTTTTGAAAACCTCGTTTGCAAGTGACCTCGGTGCCAAAAACCCTTTATAAGGCAACCGTGGACGAGATCTCGCGCAACTGATGACGGATCCGTGTTTTTGAGCAGATGGAGCTGCTGGACACGGTGGCGCTGAATCTGCACAGAATAGACAAGGACGTAGCTCGCTGCGACCGCAACTACTCCTACTTCACCACCAGCAACCTGGAGAAACTACACAACATCATGTGCAGGTCAGTCGACCCTGGACCTGTGCTTTTCCTACACGCAGCTCTTTTATCTGAAGGTTTTTTTTGTCTTCTTCTAAGGGGTGTGGTTACAGTGGCTAATCCCCTCTGTGCTCAGTCTCATGAGTTTTCCTCTCTCCTCTCCTCGGGCTTCAGTTATGTGTGGGAACATCTAGAGGTGGGCTATATGCAGGGTATGTGTGACCTTCTTGCCCCTCTGATGGTCATCTTGGACGATGGTGAGCAACAGATCTTGTTCTATGAACGCTGGCTTTGTTACTTGCTTACTTAATGGAGGACCAAAACCTTTATTTACTCTCCATGCTCCCAAAGTGCCTTTCTTCGATCTAAATTGTCATATTAAATCTTGTAGAACTTTCAGCTTAAGTTTATTAGGGCAATTTATTATTTCTACTGAGTTACAAAAACTGGTCAGCAGTCCTGGAACTGTGGAGTCGATTCTCAGTGCAGTAAATTCTGAAAATGAGAGCAAAGCGTGTGACTCTTAAGAATGTAGTGTTCTGTGAGTTAAAGCCTATTTTAGCTCTCAGCATGGGCCTGAAATATACTGACACAACCCCCAAGAAACCTCAAGGGACTCATCATTATAAAACTGACTTATTTTAGTGTTGTTGCTGACATCCACATGCGTTGTGCCCCCACTCTCTTCTCCTCTCCCTCTTTTCCTCTTTCCCCACTCCTTCTCCCCTCTCTCCCATCACCCAGAGTGCCTTGCCTACAGCTGTTTCACTCAGTTAATGAAGAGGATGAGTCAGAACTTCCCAACCGGAGGAGCCATGGACACCCAGTTTGCCAACATGAGGTCGCTGATACAGGTGACGTTTTGCGTCGGGTTGCTACGGGCAGCTGGCTGGACACAGAATGTCCTCAGCAGGTAAACATGGCGACATCAGAAGGCATTAGTGACGGGTTGTTGCTTCCCACTGCTTCCATAGATCCTCGACTCCGAGCTGTTCGAGCTGATGCACCAGAACGGAGATTACACTCACTTCTACTTCTGTTACCGCTGGTTCCTGCTGGACTTCAAGAGGGGTACAACCACTCCACCACACCGCAGTGAACATGTCACCTTTCTCCTCCCAGAGGATTTCATTCTCTGTCTAGCCCTCCACCCATTCTGCCTTTTGCTTATGTGTGTGTGTGTGTGTGTGTGTGTGTGTGTGTGTGTGTGTGTGTGTGTGTGTGTGTGTGAGATAGAGCTGCTCTATGAGGATGTGTTTGCCGTGTGGGAGGTGATCTGGGTGGCGCCCTGCATCTCCTCCCAGCATTTTGTTCTCTTCATGGCGTTGGCTCTGGTGGAGGTCTATCGTGAGATCATCCGTGACAACAACATGGACTTCACAGACATCATCAAGTTCTTCAACGGTGAGTAGATGCCCAAGTCAAGAGTAGCACTTTATAAACTGCAGGGTTAACTTCAGATTTCCATGTAGATGAACATGGGTGATACTGTGTGTGTTTGTGTGTGGACAGAAATGGCCGAACGTCACGATGTCCAGCACATTCTGAGGGTGGCACGCGAGCTGGTGCACAAGGTGCAGATGCTCATCGAAAACAAATAAGGGAGGGCGAACGAGAGCCTGCCAGACCTCCCTCCCTCCTTCAGCCCTCTCCTCCTGTCCCCCTCCTCATGATGCAATCGGCGTCTCTCCGGGCGCACGGAGACGGAGGGGAGGGTCCGCGTTCTCTCTCCGACCTCCCTGGACTGAAGCGACGAGACTGCCTGGGACACGCCATTGGCTTCCGTCACCGCCTCTTCCACTTGTACCATGTGCCCGTCTCAGAACGGCATTGTGCCCGACTTTGGGATCGTCTGCATGCTTGTGGGATTTGCGCACACTGTGACCGAGGTTTTCCGAGTTTTGCATTTTATTTTATTTTTTTGCCGGCTGCACGCTACTCCGGCACGTGAGCGGCCAGCTCGTCTCCCGTCTGCCTTCCACAGGCGACTCGGACCTTGCATGGGGGCGTGGCCAGTGTTTACCAGTTTACCAGTGACTGTTTTCCCCCGCCAAGCCCATAAATAAGTATTCCGCATCTGCCGGTGCCTCTCACTGAAGGAAGGTTTCTTCTCTTTGTTCTGCCTTTGTTGGAGCTGGCACTACTCGGTCAGACTGAGCAGTGTCGTATCCATGGTGTCTCCAGACCACAGCCCTGGGGGCCCAGAAAAGACAGAGGCTGAAGAACCAAGCCACGAAGATGAGTTATTAAAGCATCCCTCTGACCAAAAGGACTGTGCCAATGATATGACCTTGTCAAAGTGTTTCTACATTCACATATTTGTCTAGATGACTTCAATAGGCCTGTTTTTTCCTGCCAGATCGCCTGATGGCTGCAGAAGAAGCTAAACGTTGCCTTCGTTCCCCGTCTTGCAACCCATCTCGCTATTTTTTTTGCACTTTGAAACTCTTCCTCCACTCAAGCCTGACAGCCGAGGCAGGAAGATGAGGGTGGAGACACAATTCCCAGGATCCTCCGTGTTGGGCGAGCTGCTTCCACGTGGCGTTGACGGGGCCGCGACACCAGAAACCACCAGGGCTTCTTTCTGCAGCTGCCAGTGCAACGTTCTGAGCTCCGAGTTCAGCCACAAGAAATGCCTCCTGGCTGAAGCTGGCATCCATGCTGTCCATGAGCCACAGACGCTCCTGGCTTTGGCAGAGCGCTCTGCGGGACATCTCTGTCATCCCAACCTCCCGGCCGTAGCTCCTCATTGGGACACACGCCGCCCTCAGTGCTCATGAGAAGAAAGACTTCAAAGGTTTGTCCGTTCCCTTTAACGTCTTCCCCCATCCTGAGTTACTGCTGCCTGTCCCCACCCACAGTTGTTTTCTCCCATTCACTTTTCTCCTGTGAATCTTCTGTACCAGTTGGCCCACGTGTCTGGGCTCTGACCAGGTGCCCTTTGTAGTAACTGTGCCTCAAACCCTGCTGATCAGATGTTGATCTCAGCCTGTGATTATGGGGGAGGGACATTATGGCCCCATTAAAGATGACTTCCAACAGGAGCTTGTATACCAAAGCCTCTAGAACATCATCCTTGGTGTCATACGGTCGTGCAATCTCAAAACTCAATGACTGTTGGTTAGGTAGAGGAAAGATCAATCATTTTCTTAATTTCTACTGTGAAACCCTTTTCTTTAAGACCCCCCCACGCCGCCCCATTGCCTGCTACTGTAGTGTAAATACAAAGGGGGGGTGGAGAACTAATTCTGTGAGAGCAGTAAAGACGACTGTAGTTTAAATTCTATTTTTTACTTTGGTTGTAGAGATGTGCTTCGCAGATCCTGTATAACTGGAGAACTTTACAAACTGAACGGTGGAGACCTTTGTTACATGTTGACTGTTCCTTATTAATGTTGTGCCCTTGATTCTACTCATTTGAAAAAAAAAAATATATTTTTTGTTTGGATGCCAAACTCTGAATGATGAAGTATGTATTGTAATAGATGTATCATTTATCTTGAATGTATGTATGTATTATGAAAAAAAAAACAGTTGTTCCTAACATATTTTCACACAAGTTTCATTTGCCAAAATACATTTGCTTTTTCAGCATTGAAACTGAGAATCTTCAGACTTGGGTTTGTGTGTGTGTGTGTGTGTGTGTGTGTGTGTGAACAGCAGTTAATCCAACTCATCTCCACAATTCCGAGGGTTTTCTTAGAGGACGTCCTGAAACTTGTGCGTTGACTCCCAAAGCCACCACCAGTGGGCGCTGCAGCCAAACAAAAACAAATGATCCCGAGCAACAGACAAAGTGAATGACCGCTGTGGAGATACATGCCTCCACCCATGCTCCAAGTCCTGAGGACCACAGCAATTTAACCCATGATTTGGGTGTACTCTGTGTGCAGGAAACCACTCCCACAAAAAGACAGACACATCATCCACAGTTCAGAATCCATCCAAGGCCTCTTGGATCGCCCACCATTGCTAGGCACTCGTTAAGTTACCGTGGTCACGCCTATTCTAAATGATTAAGAAACTATCATTAAGAAACTTACATGATAAGTTTATCGTGTCTCTACAACAGTTTTTACAATTCACCATTTTACAATCAGTTTCACACACACAAATGAAGTGATTAATCCTATCAGTTGATTCTCTGTCGTAAGTCTTTGGTAGTCCAGGACCAGGCTTACTGGAGCCTGTTTGTTGGATGAATCTGGCCGTGGAGCAGAAGACTCAGCATGAAGGAACGACTCCCTCCCCAGAGTGGAGCAGGAGTTCACCAGTCAACACCACGATGGGCTGCTATTTCGGGCATGTGAACCTCCTCCAAACACGACAGGTTTATTTCACTGGAGAAAAAATTTCATTGGAGGTCCAGTCTGGTGATCTGACATTTTAAACTTTAGTACAAAAAAAAAGACCAATCAACTATAGTCTCTGATGTCCTAGTTTTCCTCCAGTGGGAGAATGCAAGTCATACTCTTGCCTTCAACACTGACAATTCATTTATTATGTACAAAAGATCACACTTTTGGGAATAAAGGGTACAAAATGCAGTTCTGTCCTTACTATGACTGGTGCCTCAAGGCTGTGATCTTGTACACGAGTACCCAAGGAATTGCACATTTTACAAAGGCATGAAAATAAAACAAAACATCAAAATAGATCTTGCATCTTCAAAAGCTAACTTTCTTCCATAAATATTTCCTTTGCTATTCACTGTATTTTCTTATAACAGAATCACAGATTTATGTAGCCAGGAAAAGGTCCAATGAGTAATGATTAAAAAAAAAAAAAAAATCTAATTCTAGATAGCAATGACATTCTGAGGCCGCCACTGTTACAGTACAACATCAAAGGCCAAAAGTTCTCCATGTAGTGGTCTAGGCCCAGGGGCCTGTGTGTGTGTGTGTGTGTGTGTGTGTGTGTGTGTGTGTATGTGAACGAAGTCCCAGCATGAGTGTGTGGGTCCACCATGGTCCTGCCGTGTACCCTCCCATTTGCCTGTAAAACAGAAGAGGACTGTCAACTGAGTGAGTATACCAGGAATCAGGAGATACACTGGAATATTAAACACACACACACACACACACACACACACAACTACTAGATGTAGTTACAAACCTGTGTACTGAAACTCAAGCCCTGAGAGTAAATTTGAAACAGAAGACTGCACTGGGCCAGACTGAAGCTCTCACAAAAATCACATCAGGGATTTTACATGCCAATTAAGTTACATTTGGTTCAGAAGAATCAACCCTCAGCCAGGATTTTGTTAGTTAATAGGAATCACTTACTTTTATGGGTGTCTGGACCACTACTTCTCCTTCTAACTTGGGTTTGGCTTTTCTGAAGACTTCTGCAGCTGTAAAAGAGAAGAAGACACCTCAGTGTGTGAGGAGGTCGCCATTGGACAGCACATCCCTGTGAAGTACATCTTGTTGGTGCACTGCAGATCTGTTGACAAGAAAATGCCCGCCTTCCGGTTAACGAGCCAATCTGCTTTAGTGGAGTTTACAACGACTGTGATGTGACAGCCAGTGAGGAAGGGCCACGTCAGACACGCATCACTGTCCTACCACATGCAGTTGCCCCCGGTGACACTGCAAACGTTATTCACTGCTACGGAAACTAATCAGGGCATTTTGGGTCTCATTCTATGCAGTTGGGTTAAAAAAAACTCCTCATTGGTCAAGAGGGGGCAGTATACATCCACCAGACAGACAACGAGCATCCAGCTTGAACTCTCTTGCTAGGGGCCAGCGGGTCCATGAGAAAAGAGGCCAGAGAGCTACGTGCTAATGTGAGAATCTGCATCTGCAGATACCAAAATAACAAATAAGATTGAGAGATTTCAGGAGGCTGCAAAGCAGGTTATTCACCAGCAGGATTACCAAAAAAACCAAGCAAGATTAGTAAATGGCAATGGAAAACAGTTCTGCATACTTATTTTTAAGATGGTAAGCACTTAAAAAAGAGGGGCAGATGGGAAAAACTGTAGAAAAAATGTAATGACCAGAACAGGCAAAAAAACCTACCATACCTGTGATTGTTCTTTAAGAAAATCAGGTAGCTGAAATTCACCTTTAAACACCTGGAAAAACACAACAAAACAAAAAAAATTTGGTCTTGTGTTCATGGGGAAACAAAAGCAGAGTTACTGATACATCATCGAAACTCCAGCTTCCTGTTCCTTTACCAGTAAAAAACTTAAAAACCTCACATCTGTGCTCAGAAAGGATCCATCCTGTGGTCAGTGCTACACCTTGATGTAACATGGCAGTCAAAACTGAGAACAACTGAAAGACCCAATAAAGCAGCCACATTTGGGAATGATGTCAGACATAAGGAATGGCTAAGCAAGGCAGTTTGCATGTGAAAAAGGCCCTGTGAAAAAAAACGAACAGAGCCTTCTTATGAGAGGCTCATTCTTCTCTCACTGGGAGGATATTGAATATCAATTCCCAGGGTGTCAGACGGAGCCCAGCCCAGCGTTCACGTCTCCGGTCAGTCAGCCAGGCCAGGAGATGAAGAGGGAGGTTGGGAGCTCGTGAACTGGGTGCTGGCGGTGTCAGACGTGGCCCGTTTGGCCTCTCTAGTCAGCGTGCGAGTCGAGCTGAAGGGGGCATAGAGACAACTGGCAATTAAGACACGTCCAGATGCCCTTGCTGAGTCAGGCGAGGAGTTCGCTGGCTGGAAGAATGGATGCATCTAACGGAGCTAAATTAAGAACAAAGAATTAAAGCACAGACAAAAGAACCATTGAATCTGCAAACAAAAGGAAGAGAATGGACAACAGATGGGGGGGGGAGGGGGGGGAGTGAGAAAGGGAGAATGATGGACGATAAGAGAGAGAGAGAGAGAGAGGGAGAAAGGAAAAGGAGGTGCAAAAAAAAGGAAACCTAAACTAGCGTCAACTCTGCCAAAGGAAGTCCAGGAAGTCACGGGCGAGTCGGAGGACCCTCCCCCTCCCGTTTTCCTCTCCAGCTCGGCCACCGTATGGCCTATGAGACGACCACACCCCGTAAAGTCTGGTTCGCTCAAATTCCACAGGCAGGCCTCCCCTCTCTGGGTGAGCCTGCGAGTGATGGAAAAGAGGAGGGCGAGAGGAGTCCCGCTGTGGCTGCCTGTCCGGGCAGGCCGTTCCCCGACAGGGCCTGCTGCTGCCTCCCCAACCCCCCTCCTGTGTCCTAGTTGTGATTAGCAAATTTTTTGCTCAGAACTCTGTGTCTGTGCGAAACGAGAGACGGGGGCTGACAGAAAGGCCGCTGGCTGCGTGTTTGGTTTGCCGTTTTTCTGGCACGTTGGAATGCATGCCAAGCGAGAGACGTCGGCTTGGCTCCTCCAGGACACGCAGCACCAGGGGTGGGGGGAGCTCTGTGGGGGTCTGATGTTCATTATTGAAAACAGACCAAACCGCCGAGACTCCCACAGACCAAACCGCCTCCACGCTGCCCCAGATCATATCACTGTAAACCAGAGGCCAAAGCCAAAACTGCCGCGAGGAGGACAGAGCTGGAGACTTCAGAGCTGAGGGGAGGTGAGAGGAGCTGGCATCTGTCTCACGTCTTGCTACACCGTTTGGTGAGGAGCCAAGTTCTCATACGTTACCGACTGCCGAGAGACGCTCCAGCGGCTGTGCAACAGATCCTGGACTGGATTTTCCACAGCCGGCATAGTTGGTTTCTCTAAAGTCTGTTTATTAAAGGCCAAGAACCAGCACAAGAAGACACTGAAAGCAGGAGTTCAGAATCAAAGCTCTCATCTCTTTCATCCGTCTCCACAAACGCCGCTAATGTTTCCATAAATGCAGCATGACAGTGGAGCCACAGGCAGCTGCTGATGACTGGGGCAGGTTTGTTATCTTCTCAGCAGGATGCTGAGAATAACGAGGCAACCAGAACCTCAGATGAACCTCAGCCATTCATCACTGGATAAATGAATATTCCATCAATGAGGTGTCAGGAAACATTAAAATTTCTGCACCAAATAAGGTAAAAAAAACCAAAAAAAGTTATAGAACTGAGACCAACTCAAAAGTAAAAAAAATTAAAATATTTCTCCTCGAGACAGCAGTTCTGAGAAATGTATGAAATGTACTAATAACATGCACACAGTGTAAGTACACTCCTGCTGCCCTTCTGCATTTGTGTGTGTGTGTGTCCTCAACAGTGCCTGCTTGAGTGTGTCATCTGTGGAAAGTCTGGGTGTGCTTGTGTGGCAAGTGTGTAAGTCCTCTGGTCACAAGCTACACTACGCTGGCCCAAACACCACCCCTGTGGCTCAGGGGGGTGGAGGCTGAGGGGGCTGGGGGGTCAGCAGATCTTTTCTGAAGCACATATGGAAAAGCAGAGATGGGAACACCACATGCCCCCCCCCCCATTTACACTCTACCTTCTAGATACTATACAACTGCAGAACAAAACAAATAATCCGACCACTTTCGGGAATGATAAAACTAAAAGAGCTAACAGCATGTCCTCAAGTCTATTAGAGAAAAGTAAGTGCACAATTTATTTATTACCCCTTTTAAATCAAGTTAATAAAAAGCACATATATGGCATTTGGCACACGCCATTATCCAGAGTATCTTGCGTATATTTATCAGTATGACAGGAGGCAGACGGCCTGGGAACTGAATCCATGATCTCAGTGTTACTAGCACCTTTGCTCTACCAGGTGAGCTGCCGCAGAATCTTACCATAAGGAGATCATTCAAAACGTTTTTATATGAAACAAATTCAAATGAGCTTAACACAAACAATAAGACAAAATGTGTTCAAGAAAAAATGGGGTAAAGAACAAGGAAGATGCTGGTAAAAAAGAAAAGAGATTATTAAATAAATATAATTCAAGTTTCCATTCTTTTGAGTTCCATTTCTTCACTTTATTGGTGCTCTTAACGGGTTTGACTCTAATGTGTTTTTTCCTGGTCTGACAGTGGTGAGCTTCGACAGACAGGTCTGCTTGGTCTGTTTTTACAGCTACACAGGTGCATGCCTTTCTTATAGAGCACTGAAGCTGATTACATTAAACCTTAAATCAAACCTCTGCTAAATCAAGACCAGAGGGCACCCAAAGTGATCTCCAGCTGCAGTGCTGCAAGGCTGATTATCCTGCAGATGGAGTTTAGAGGCTGGAGTTCAGAGGCTGAGAGGACACCACCCAGGACAGAGCACCACCCACCACTGGGCATAAAGTCACACAGAACACAAACACACACACTAGAACAACTTTATTTTATTTTATTTCTCATTGCAGACACACAATCTTTCACACAAGGACAATTTTAGTGAGGAAGCCATGTTATGCAACCTCCCATGTCTTTCGACTGTGGGAGGAAACTGGAGACCCCAGAGGACACCCACACAGACACGAGTAGAACATGGAAACTCCAATGGAGTTTAGAGACTGGAGTCTAGACACTGGAGTTTAGAGACTGGAGTTTAGAGACTGCCTATCTAAAAGCCACTGTTTCCCTGATTGTACCGTCCTTAGGCCAAGAATTTATTGATCTTAATATCAGTTGCTCAACATCGATCAGAGGAGCCGCAAATCCACTTAATATATATCGACTGCGGCTTTGCAAAGGATTCAAGATGTGCTAATTCACAGCACACAGTAGGTCGAGAGACTTCAGGAGCTCTACCACCACAGATCAAGAACGACCTCCTGACGTACATCACCAAAAACCCACCGACGGCTGGGATTACGGGGAAGAAGGACGTCCTTACAGCACACACTTATTACACCGCCGCGCTTTTCAAACCACCTAGATTGCGTAAGGCCAAACGATTTAGCCTGGGGAATTACAGCAAATACAAACAGGTCAGGTGAAGCAAAACGAACCTTTAAACGCTGCGTCAGGAAACCTCTCCAGGTACACAGCCTTCATAATGAAACGGCTGACTCTCCAGCAACTCTCCAGTTCTCAGAATCTGACGATGTGCAGAAAGGCAGGGCGCGAGGAACGAAGATCAGCACCGAGGGATTATGAAGCATCCCGCTGTCTGATGAACTCGATCAGAGAGGTGAAAATATGCTGCCGATTCTGCACCGCCTGTGCTGGAAGTGAAAGGTTTACATCTCACTGCTTTAAAGAAGAGTAAAACAAATTGAGATGTATTTCCGTACTAGACTTCAGACGCTCCTACGCCAGAATCCTGATCCTTTCTCACAACTGTTCTTCTCACGACTTATTCTCTGGAGTCGGCAGGAACCAGTACCGAGGCCCAATCAGTACCGAGGCCCGTGTCTCTGTGCAGGCTGTGGTTCAGCCTGCCACAACACCACTGCCCTGGTCCAAATTGCTACTTCTCATCCACTGACAGTGTATTAAAGCACTTTCTGTAATTCTGTGCTATCTTATTAATATTCCAATGGTTCTCTATAGATCTGAGCTGACCTAGTCTGGGTCACAGCAGTCTAGAAACATGCATGCTAAACTACATTATATATGTAGAATGCTGACAGATTAAAGAAGCTCGTGATCAAATAAAATGCATCTAAATGCTTGTCTAAATGCAAAATGACATTGGCAAAATTATTCCTTATTCAAACTGTTTCTTAAAATTTCTGTTTGAACTAGTAACTAGTTAAGAGCTTCTTTAACCCCCCATTTATTTCAGTCCAGCAACTCCATAAAAGTGTTTATGACTCAAACATTTAAGGGGTTGGAGAGTGGAATGTTGTCATCGTGACTTACTTTAGCTGAGGGAAGGTGAGGTCAAAACTCAATAAAACTGAAATATACTTTTAATAGGAAGCTTGCTGATGCCAGGAATTCGCTGTTTGGCTTGCTAGTGCTCTCTCTCTATCTCTTTCTATCTCTTTCTATCTCTCCCCTTCCATTTTTTCTCTCTCCCCGTCACCTTAGTAGAAATGTCATCTTGACAATCAGTTGCTACTTTGCCCTGTTTGTGCCTCGTACGCAAACTCTCAAACTGCCTGAAACAGCTTCCCTGCCTTGTAACAAGATTTGGTCGCATAATGAACATGCTTAACGAGACCGTAACACCAACAGTGGCTGCGTATCTCTGTCCTTCTGGATAACAATACAATCCCACCAGAATCCTCTCTTATATCTACGACAGGCTTTAGGTGATGTAGGAGATTACCTCTCGCCCACCAGTCCACGGGTAACGGCCAACCCCGAAGGAGAGGAGGCCGAGTGGGTTAGTTCTGGTTGCATAGGAACCCTTCAGCATCTCTTCAGACCACAGTGGACAACCGTATTCTGTCATCTCCACTTTGCACTAGCACAAAGCACACGGTGTTTATGTCTGAGCAGACGGAGATAAACAGAGTAAATATTTGTGGTGAAAACCAGAGATGGTTGGATAAACATTGAAAAGCCACATCTGGTTCCAGCCTATGGAACGTATGAAGCAGTGAGTCCTACCCAGTTGTGGAGGGGGGGAGGAGTTGGCTGAGGAGGGAGGAGTTAGCTACAGTGGGAGGAGTTAGGTGGGCTGTGATATTGCATAGGATTGGCTACAGGAACGGTCACAGTGACATCATATGTATGAAGCAGGACTTTCCATCCACAGAGGGTAAATCATTGTTTATTTCTTGGCAGTTCCTATTCAAATGGTTCTTAAAGTTGTTTTCATTTCTTTGCTTTTCTTTTTGAGATTTTAAAAAGTGTTCAAATACTTGCCAGGGGAGTTTAGAATTATAAACAATAATGATGTTAGACTGGAGAAAGCCAATGCCAACATTTAGATATTCAGATATTTTGTTGTGTTAAGTAAATCAAATCTATTTGGACTAAACTAAGTAACATTCTCAGATTAGGTAAACAAGTCATGCCTGTATTACATCATAGCTGATATAACTGATATTTTAAACATTGCTTTATCAAATACAAAGTTATGGAGTCAGATTTGTCCTCTGTAATTAACCACAAAAACAGTCAACATGTTTTAAATGTATAATCAAATAGAGTAAAATACATTTCCATTTAATGTAGAATTATATTTCAACATATGAACGTTATTAGAATTTGTTATTTCAGCCCATTGCTGGTGTGTTTGCTGAGGCCCAGACAAAAGCATGTTGCAATGCAGAAAACGCCCTCTTGTGGACCAATAATTAAAAGCAGCTGAACTTAAGATCCCCCTTCCCCCCAAAAATGGGAAATATCAGATGGATTGTATTGGGGATCCTGGCTCCATTTGTAAATGTGTTGCCTTTTCGAAAGAACAGTAATGGTTAATGTTCAACTCAAATGCACATAGAGCAGCACGTTTTGTTTACTTGCGTGGGATGATTGCACAGGACAAGATCAATATGTGGCACTGAAAATGTCGACATGTCAGAGCTGAGGCTTTCACTCGCTGAGGTAGACATTACCGTCTCAAAAGAGACACAGGTGCCAGTGAACAACGGGCTCAAACTTAATGGAACCCTTCACTATGTCAGACGTTTGCCATCGTGGGATTAATGTCTAAAACCAGCACGTCAGCGTGACGCGTAACGGAGGTGATCGGGACGAAACGGTACGAATGGCGCCAGCGGAATGAGTTAAAGCTCAGTCGTATTGATTACACATGCAACTCGTGATGTGTTTCAGTCATTCAAAGCCAATTAATTACATTAGTAGAGAAGTAAAAACCCATGGACTCTTTATTGGACAGATCATTGCAGTGAACTGGACCCTGACGCCGCAGATTTCCTCCCTGCTCTGAGCTGGCCCAGGACGCTGGAAACATCCCAGCGAACGTCAGGACGTGTTACCAAGGAAACATCGCATGACACATGGGATGATGAGATGATGTACAGCTTACACACAGGACAGGATAACCGAGATCCATCAGTACTGGACCTGGAGAGCATGCTTTGAGCTCTACGGCCAGTCCTCATCACACACACACACACACACACACACACACACACACACACACACACACACACACACACACACACACACACACACAGAGTGTGTGCGTGCTTGTGTGTGAGTGTGTGCGAGCATTGTAGTGCTCACAGAGGAAGAGAAAACGGGGAAGTTTGATGAATAACCCTTACAGCTGTGTTCGATCCAGGGGAAACGCGCGCTAATACCTTACAGATGTGTATCACTGCTTATCACATGAACCACAGTCAGGAGAAAGACCTGCATGGACACACACAGACACATGAAGCACAACACAATGAAGGCAAAGCGTCTGCACACTCACACAGGAAACACAAGTGCACACACAACTCCACACATCTACACACAGGCTCATAGATATAAAGGAACCTTCTGGAAATAACCGAAGCCCTCATTGCATTGTGATGTGTAGTTCTAGTTAATGGTAGAAAGATTCCTTTCACCCACAGGAGATGTTTAAAAGCAATAGCAAATATTTGACTCAATCAATCAAATAACACTTGGATCTCATAATAAAAAAATGTCTAAATAAAATGGATCCCTGAGAAGTTTGGGGAAAAAGTAACAAAACATGACAGAATCAAACAACAATTTCAGTCAATGAGCAAACACACGATTCGCTTAGCAACTTCTAGCCTCCATTGTTGTAGTGGGACAGCAGCCATATGGCACATCAGCTCTCCAGCTCTGTGCCTAGAGATCTTTAAATTTTTCAAACGCAGTGCGGGGAAAATGTGTCAGTAATACGTCACAGGGCCTGGACAGACGGTGTCTGTGTCTCCTTCATGAGCCCTGGGGAGGAGTTTCAGGGGAGGGGTTTGTGTTTTTTTTCACCCTGTTATGCTTCTTTTGTTAAGGCTCTAGAAGCGAAGAAACATTACAGACTGGTGCTGTCCCTGAAAGACTGAGCCACGTAGCTGGTAGTATGTGTGGATTTAAGAGAAAAAATTGAAAACTATCAGGCAGGCATATGGTGAAACACCTCCCCCTAAACGCTATACCTAAATACTGTCCCATAACACCTCCCCCTAAACACTACCCCTAAACACTACTCCCTAAACGCTATACCTAAATACTGTCCCATAACACCTCCCCCTAAACACTACTCCCTAAACACCTCCCCCTAAACGCTATACCTAAATACTGTCCCATAACACCTCCCCCTAAACACTACACCCTAAACACTTCCCCCAAACGCTATACCTAAATACTGTCCCAAAACACCTCTCCCTAAACACGACTCCCTAAACACCTCCCCCTAAACACTTCTCCCTAAACACCTCCCCTAAACACTGCCCCTTAACCCTATCCCTAACACTACCTCAATACAAAAGCCCTCCAAATCAAAGCAGTGTATAATAGAGCAGCACTGTAGGAAGACCCCTGGCCTGCGGCTGCTCCCATAAACCTTGCTGGCTTTTATGGGGTGTTGAACGGTTTTTATTCTCTTCATCGACCGCAGTCCAGCGCGGTCTGGTCGTTAACGCTGGCGGGAGGGAGCAGCGGCGAGAGCCGTGGGCTGAAGCGGTGGACGCTTGAGAGGGTTCCATGGCACCGGGACACTGGGAACGGCAGCGGCTCGTCGTGACCTTTGCCCTCGGAGGGAACGACTGAGGGAAGACGCGAACGCGGAGTCCACTTACGCAGTACGTGCTTTACATCTGCTGGCTTCCCATCAGCCACGGCTCATCCGTAATGGACAGTGACGAATGAGATATAGCGTTACCATTGGAATAACATCTGAATAGGCTCCCTGTCTGTGCTCATTTCATAACGGAGGGTACTATTAGGTCTTGAGAGTAGTGTAGTGGGCTCACATCCAACCAAGCATCAGCAGTGATTTGAAATCAATAGTCAGGGAAACATGAACAGTATTCAGCGGAGAGAATTCGTGCATTGCCAGAGGACCAATGGCCGAACTACAATAGTGACTTAAAAACCGATTCGGCTGTCAAAACACTAAAATTCCAATCCTTTTATGAAACAAACGCGCTTTAACAATTCATAATAAGACGCGTCACAAAACTCAACAAGGACAAGTGTTAATATATGTGGCAGGTTACAAAATAAGTAGCTATTTCTGCACGATCTGTTAATAGTCCTTGTTGTTCTACCGATTTTGATTTTGGTTTAGATGATAAACAAAGGTCCCACGACACTGAGAGCACATGGGATGTGAAACCGTGTTATTATCCTCACCTGATACTGCAAGGACAACAGACCCATTTTAAAATAGCACATGCAGAGCACATACATACTGCACGTCAGCTCCAGAAGGAAAACGCATACTTCCACATCATATCAGCTCATTTATTAAGCACACGTCCTCAAACTGCTGGTTCATCAGAAAATGATGAACCAATAATGATTTTCCCGCAATGATGATGACCCAGCAGGTTCTGTTTCTGCTGCAGTGGATACAGGAAACTTCAGGTTGCATGCGGTATCTGTGACCTGCGACCTGTGACCTGCACCAATTTACGATATGCAACAAGCAGCACTTTGCCCCCAGCGAAGCCTAAACGAGTGTGAGTGAAGTTCTTGTTTTGCGTGTGCGGTCCACTCACCCGTCTGGTGTTGTCCAGGACCCGTGGGTCGGGTCGGCCGTAGTTGGGGGGGTTGGCGTGGGGGTCGTAACCGAGCCGGGCCAGCATGGGCGCGATGACGGGCATGTCCCGCAGCACGTCCACCGGGATCTTCCCCACCCACTTAGACAGGGCCTCCACGTTGACTGGCTTGATCACCTGGTCTGTGGAACGCTCCACCCTGTGGGACACAACGGGAGACTTCCACGTCAGCAGGGGGAGCTAGCGAGACAGCGGGCGTGGACGGGGGGGGGGGGTCCGGACCGGCCCCGCCCCTCATCTTACAACCGCCGGGGCCTAATTGGCCCTAACTGCATCGTGAGATCCAATTAAAGAATAAAAGCCTGGGGCTTCCTCCCACTTACAGTGGCATGTAAATGGTTCGAATGAATGGCCTTTCACTCTGAGATCATTCCCCCTGTTGCCGTGCGTCACTTTACATGGAGTAGATAAAAGCTCAGATCTGATTAAGGTAATGACAACGACAGAACTGTCTCTGTAGTTACGGCTGCAGCGCCGGACGGCTGGAGCACTCCGACCTGCCGAGAAAACACGGCGAATGTGCACAAAAACCCTGCGAACGTGCACAAAAACCCACAGAAATTCGAGGCATGGCTGCGACACAGAAAGCTCGTGGCGCATGTGGGCACGTGTCCGTCTTCTTTAGGTTTCAAATAGCGCAAATCCAACAACGCCGTTTCCGTGGTTACAGACTGACTCTGTAACCACGAATACAGCAAATCTGTATGCAGATCACGAATTATATTACACCTATGATAAATTATTGATCTGTATGAAATAATATATGGGGTAAGTTGGGATCAAACCAAGGGAAAGTCAGGTTTTGCATAGAAAATAGAAGATCTGACCTCTGGAAGCTGTGTGGTCTGCACACATTTACACCGAAGGGGAGTTTTCCAAACTGCAGCCAGAAAACGGACTAAATGTTTATTGTGGTCAGATACAGATACAGAAAATTCTTGGCCCAGGGCCAAAATTCCAACTGAGGAGGCAAATACTTTAGATTGACATTTAAGCATAAATACGGTGCTTAATTCATCAAATGCACAAGAATACTGACTTAAATGGACAATTTGCCCCAACATGCAGCCTCTCTAAAAGTCAGTGACATCATGACATCAGTGCTGATGCACTCTTACCTGACTGGTTATCAATAAGAAAACAACATTACTGTTTTAATCTACGCATTTCCTGCTTCAGACACTTCTGTGAAGGCAAGAAGTGAAAATCCCTCCTTAAAAGAGTTTTAAGGCCAAAAGCAGTCAGTCATTCTAAACGTGCTCTCTACCAGTGTGTGGTGCCCCAGGGATGGGGGAGGTGCTTACGGGGAATGTTACGTATTAGTCTCCATCTTTGCTCAGTGGGTTGAGGAGCACGGCCTTGCTGGAGCCAGAGACTACTGAAGACACACAGCCCTGCTTTTATCCCCCCACTGTGGAGAACCAGAACCAGATGGGGAACAGATTACGACAGTCAGCCCCCATCTGCAGGCAAGGCACTGGGGAACATCAGAGAACAGCCCCTTTACAACCAGGGCAGGAGTCCTTTGGTCCCGGCAGGTCCAAAATGCAACGGCTCAGTCGAGAGATTTTGGGCCTTTTATTTGCTTTAAGGCCATAAACTCCATTCCTCTTCCACTAAACAAGAAAGCAAGTGAGGGCTCTGTGTGTGTGTGTGTGTGTGTGCATGGAGAGTGGAGGAACCTGCCTCACATTTTTTCCACACACCTCTTACATCCACAGCACCTCCTGAGCAGGAGCCCAGCCCTCCTGTACCCTCTCCACACATATGCAACCCCTCCTGAGCAGGAGTCCAGCCCTCCTGCACCCTCTTCACACATACACAGCCCCTCCAGGCAGCGGTATCTCCAGAAGGCCCCATCAAGGTCTCTGGAAAACCCTGGTGCAGCTCCTGTGCGCCCCGCTCTCACACCGCCTGCCGGAGGAACGCCCCGCTCTCACGCCACCTTCCTGAGCTAGAGACGCTGCCTCCTCCCCAGAGGCCACGCAGTCCATTTACACCGGCAACAAGCGGCGCTTTACGCTTCATTGTTCAAGTCCCCGGCCGATACGGCCCCTGGCTTCAGTAATCCATTTAGGGTGGAGGAATCGCACTTCACCACTCCTTGCATGATTAATAGACTTCTTTCTTTCACAGGACAGAGTGGATTGCTGGCTTTTTGTATATTTGCTCTGCGCATTTTTATAAGAAGCCTGCAGCACGAGATATTTTCCACTAATGGAAAATGTTTCCATCTGAAACCATGCTTTAAGAAATGGGGCGTGTGACAGACAAGCTGAAGCCAATCCTGAACGCCTTGCCACCACTGATGAGTCATGCCATTCTCCTGAAAAATAACATCTCTCTCCTCCTGTTGCCACGGCCAACGAACGAAGAGCGTCGTCACCTCTCTCAGGTGCCGCTGGAATCTGTGTGGATGCAGGAAGAGCAGGAGGCGTGAGGAAGGGCCGTCACTGCAGAGGACACCTCTGCAGGCAGCTTGCGGGCTGCTGAACAGCTTCACTCCTCGACTAACTTGACAGACCGGCTATTGGTAAATACTGCAGTTCGCAGGCTTTTACTTACAGCTGAGTCTCTCATATGCTCACATTCACAAGGTCTGGCCAAAACAGGCCATGATCAGCCTTCCACCTCTCCACCCACAGACCGTATGACCAGTAAGGGTCCAAACAGAAAACACAGACCGCCGACGTGTCTGAGAACAGCACTGGGGGGGGAAACATGGCTCCCGTCAGATACATCCGCTGCGTCAACGGTCGCTATGCGACACCCTGAAACTGAGGTCACCGAACCGATCGCCCGCCCAGAACCTTCTACCCCCCCCCCCCCCAACTCCCCCATCTCTGAAACACACGAGCGCACCCACACACATACACACACTGCAAGAGGTTCCTCACGGATAGGCTCTGTTTAATAGCCTAAGGCTTTCAGTTAATTATTCATGCCGAGCTCCAGTGCTTTTGTGCGGGGTTGTGTATTCCTGGAGGCAAACATCAGCCTCACTGCTCCACTGGACCTAGTAATGGCCAAATCTCTGCCTGTTCGCAGACACTCGCCAGACCCTCGCCCTGCAGGTGCCGTGGGCCAGATTTAATGGACTGTTTTCTGCGATTCCCTTCTGGGATTCAGGGTGTGGCTGTGAGCTTTTCATCAGCCATTAGAGCGCTGCAAGCCCTCCCCTCCTACCTAAAAATCCCATCAGCGCCTTCTCCGAAATGAACTATGGTTCCTCGGATCCCCCCCGAGGACTGGGCGGTTTGAGCCAGCATGTTCTGCAGACCGTCCGTCTCCATCGGTGACGGTCGCCACGGTGCAGACCGACTCTCCATCTAGAGGAGCGTCAGGCGTGAACGTGCCCTCCACCCACCACACGGTGCGTCCGAATTATGGGCTGGTCGGATCCTACTCATCTACGCTGGTCTCCCCGTAGTCCGTCCCACCAATCTGAACCGTTCCATGTTTCCTTGTCTTTGGTGGATCACACATGTTACAAAGCCATCGATGAAAACCCAACTGTGTTGGGTGAAACCTTTTCCATCAGTAGTGTAGAAGGCTCATCTTCAAGGGGTTGCTCTTTTATTAATATTTGATTGGGATCAATGAAACGAAGAACGAGATGCATGTGCTCAATGGCTAGGCCACTGTCTGGAGACCTGAGGAGTCCAAGAGCGCTCCAATCTGCACAGTTTTAACTAGCCCCGCCTCCTCGCCGAGGTTATATCTGCCCTTTCCCCTACAGAGGTCAGGGTTAGTGTGTGGGACTGTTTGGGGAAAACCCCACAAAGCATTGTGTGTGCACAAGCTACCCTACAAGGCTTTTACCATGACTACCTGGTGGTCTACCGGACCACCAAGGCTTACAGTTTGCTTTGAAAGAGCTAACAGATCAGAACCAATGGCTCTTATAACTGAAGGTCCCTTGCTAGTTTTACCATGCCATGACTGAAACTCTTAAGTGGTTTCTGAAGCTCTCAAGCACTCTAAGACATGCCTCAGGACACAGGGGACACTGGAGCACACCCACAATGAACATGGTTAACGTCAACATCGGTCGCGCCATGGGATTCACGTGAATGACTGGCACCACACAACACTCATAAACGTTAAAACCTCATCCCATCAAAGCATGAGAACTGGAGGCAGGAGACTTGACTTCACCACGATGGGGTGTGGACTTTCAAAAGGCTTCAAAAAAAATAAAAGCAACAAAACAATTTCCAGTTCTTTTGTATGGAGGGTACCTAATGGATTACTTAAAAATTGCTCAGAATTGAAGAAAAATATGATTTGACTGCAGTCTTTTCTTGCATGTCGCAAGAGGCATTTCATTTGGTCCTTGTTAGTCTTACTAACATGATTTACAAGCCAGAGTGAACCTACAGGACAGGCTAGGGTGAACCTACAGTACAGGCCAGGGTGAACCTACAGGACAGGCCAGGGTGAACCTACAGGACAGGCTAGGGTGAACCTACAGTACAGGCCAGGGTGAACCTACAGGACAGGCCAGGGTGAAACCTACAGGACAGGCCAGGGTGAACCTACAGGACAGGCCAGGGTGAACCTACAGGACAGGCCAGGGTGAAACCTACAGGACCAAAAACAAGCAAGTCACACAGAAGATCATTTATTTACATGTTTCTATTGGAGTACGCATACACATATACAAGACACAACTAATCTGGCAAATTCCAGGATACTTCACTTACCCTTCCCTAATAATAATTAGGCTACTAATCACCCTGTTGGCTTTACTGACCTCCAGTCATTCCATGTGATTTGTTGAAAACACACGACCAATTGGTTTGGTCCCCTCACTATCTTTTACAGTAATAAAAAAGTATATATATA
>JAOXYF010000013.1:12920473-12932558 GCA_028565775.1 Sternarchorhynchus goeldii
AGACAGACAGACAGACAGACAGACAGACAGACAGATAGATAGATAGATAGATAGATAGATAGATA
Source organism: Sternarchorhynchus goeldii (assembly GCA_028565775.1). Taxonomy (NCBI): domain Eukaryota; kingdom Metazoa; phylum Chordata; class Actinopteri; order Gymnotiformes; family Apteronotidae; genus Sternarchorhynchus; species Sternarchorhynchus goeldii. The sequence goes on from JAOXYF010000013.1 coordinate 12,920,539, forward strand.
GATAGATAGATACTTTATTGATCCCAAAGGAAAATTCAAGGCATCCAGTAGCATATGAAAAAATAATTCACTGCTGGCTTTGTAGTGTGGTGAAGGTTTCCAACATGTCGAGTTTCTGTGCAATTTCCTCCAAAGGGTGTTACGACAGCATGAGTGCTGACAAGCCCCAAGCCCATGTCACGAAAGCCATGATAATCAATGGGCAAAGTTCTCCTTAATCCACGCAGTCACAATGCCAGATCTTCCTGCCAGTACAAACAATGCAAGCCAGTCAAGAACACAAAGCTTCTCCCCAAAGGCCTAACTAGAAGACCTACATAACATCTAGAGGAAGACACACTGTGTGTAGGGAGGATGTTACTTTATCTCACGCTTTGTTCCTGGCTGCTATCAAGTCTGGTTCTCGGGGGGCCGTTATGCTAGGGAGGACACTTCTACAGGGTCAGAGGCAAAGCGGTGTGTGTAACCCTAACCCTAACCCTAACCCTAAAACTGCTTAAGATACTCCATACTTTATTTGGATGCCAACGAACCGTCTTACACTACCTGTGACGCTACATTAATATCCTGGGACACTACATTAATATCAAGTTAGTCAGCAACATGGTCTTCTAGGAGTTTGAGCTCTTTATGTCCGAGAGGTTGGACCGATTCTTTCCCACCATTCCATCCCTGCTGAAACACCATTTTGTTTAATGGATGTCAGTAACAAAGAACCTCGTGGACTATTACAGTGGTGCCGCCGACCATGAAGCAAAAACAAAACATTCTCTCTCTGCTTTCAAATGGTCTTTTCCACCACGGCAAAGAACGGCAGCACAGGCCACAGTAACGGAGAGGTCAGGGCAGCGCGTGAACCCGCTGTCGATTCTTTTGTGCCCTTTGGAGTGCGTTCGGAACACAAGACGAAGCTTAAGCCTGTGCTTTATAACACGCTATAACATGCTATAACACGCTATAACAAGCTATAACAAGCTATAAATGCGTGCCAACAAGCTAACGTGGACACAGAGAGAGATTCGAGGCAGGGTGTGACAGTCCTGGAGGGGGAGGCCTGTTTCTACATGCCCAGTCACCTTCAGAGGTAGTGAGCAGCACGGACCTTCAGGCCTGTACCTTGCATCCCTGTCCCAGATGATATCTGGACGGAAGCCCGATATCCACAGAGGGGCGTCTCTTACGTGGCAAGGGTGCTTGTCCGATTCTGAGGACTAACAGTCACGCTCTGTTCTTGAATATTAAGCGCATATTTAAAATAAAACAGGTAGAAAAGCACTTTCAGACTATTGTTTGTTTTTTTAAAGACGACCTTCAGTGGAATGAATCTGCTTTGTCCGAGGTCTTGGAAGCCAGTGTTCACGTGTTGTGCATGTCCGTATAAAACGCTGAGTTTTTTCCAGTCCAGTACCAACATGTTGAACATGGTAGGAATGTGTCTCATCTCATTCATCGAGCTTCTCTCACACACCTCCGCTCACTCACACCATTAACACTCACCCCTTTCTAGACACTGACAGGAAACTATTAGATAACACTGATCTCGCAAGTGGGATCTCCACTTCCACAACTGCTTCTTGTTTTGTCATCTACTGGGCCAGGAACATCACACCCACATACACACACACACACACACACATACACACACACATACAGAGCAGATCATGTTAGATACGTCAAAAAGGCGGCAGGACTATTTAAAAGCTCCAGGGGCAAAATCTTCAAAGAGAAAGGCCGTTGGGGACCTTAGCTAAACAAGTTAATAAGGGACTTTAAAGTTCAGAAGCAGAATGCAGCTGGCTTGTGCTTTAACATTCTGCTGCAGATGGTAATTACAGCAAAACAATTATTCCTTGTTATTCAATTAAAGCAGTGTGTGATACAACCCATGAGCTCGTGATCTAACCACCATCCAGCCCCCCTCCGCACAACCTCCATGTGACCTGCAGGAGGCGTGGCACGAGTCAGCCAACCAGCTACCACTTACTTGGAGAGGGACACGCCTCCCGCTTTCCCGATGAGCTCCTCGTGGTGCAGGACCGCCTCATTCCAGGGAACGTTCAGGAATTTCAGCAGCGTCCTCGTCCACTTCTCGGGGTGCAGGACGAGCTGCTCGTAGTGCACGGGCAGGCACTTGTCAGCCGCCTCCAGGCACTGCGTGTACATGGTCTCTATGGCCCGGTTCCACTTGGTGAGGCAGTCGCGGTAGCTGTTGAGATCGAAGCCGGCGATGGTGACCTTGCGCGAGATCATGGAGTGGACGGAGGCTCGTCCGTCGCGGATCATGAGGACAAACTTGGCTCGGGGAAAGATCTTGGCCAAGTACGAGAGAGACTTGAGGGCGAACGGGTCTTTGTTGCACAGGTAGGCGGCCGGCTCGCCATGCTTGACGATGATCTCCAGCAGGAAGGCCTGCATGGCAGCGTCCAGGACCTCGTCCGTGACGCCCGCTTCGTCCAGGCGCATCTTCTCGCGGCCGGAGCGACTCCACATCTGCTTCATGGCGAGGATGCGGGGGATGACGCGCGTTTCCTCGCCGCAGCGGACGTCCGGGTGAGCGTCCAGCATGGCACGCATGAGCGTGGTGCCGCTGCGCGGGACTCCGCCGATGAAGATGAGTGGCATGTCCTTGTTGTAGACGAAGGGGCTGCTGAGGTTGTGTCCCGTGCGCAGGGTGGCGTGCAGGCTGCCCAGCAGAGGCGCTGCCACCCGATCCTCCGCGCGGTGGTGACACTCCATGGCGTGCCGACACAGGTAGAAAACCGTGACGGAACTGATGACCAAACAGGCCACCAGCAGGTTCTGCCTTAGCTTGGCGATCATGTCGGAGGAGGGAGGAGGAGCCTGTGGGAGGGGGGGAGGGGGGGGCGTTTAGGGGTGAGGGACTGCAGAAGGTGAGGATGGGGTTGACGCTGGTCGAGGGGAGGGGAAAGGGCCGAGGGAGACGGCCGTGCTTCAGGAATCCCTGGAGACAGACGAGCGGAGATCCGGGTCCGCGGTGCGTAGGTGCTGCCGAGTGCCCAGCTCCATTAGGCCTGCAACACAAACCAGAGCACAGGGCCGTCATCCACTCCACATGTAATTACAGCCCTTCCTCCTGCTCATTACGCTACGCAACTGACCTCAGGTCAGCACTACAACCTCATTTAAACATCCAAAGAATGTAAAAAAGCTGAGAGCAATAACCAGTTGACATGCAGTGGATGGATGGATTAAAGACCTCAACAGAAACTCATATGGAGCTTGATTATATTGAGCAATAAGCAGAATTGGATTCTTCTGAGAAATACCGTGAGAAGGGAACAGACGGGAGTTAGAGACACTGATCTGGTCAGGTTTCCGTCTTTTCGGCTCAGCTTTCGACCCACGGTTCCTCCAGAGCGGCTTCTCCACCGGAAACGACACGCGTGACCTCGAAGTCTTTCATTTGCCGAGCAGGATGCATATTTAAGGAGAGCAGCTGCCTCGACAAAACAGGCACGCGTAAAAAAACAAAAAAAAACAACACCGCACAGGGCTTGGCTCGGACTCACTGGTCGTGTCGTGAGGTTTTCCTCATGTGCTGTTCTCTGACCAAAGTGGTGTTCGGAGCAACACTGGCTGCCCTGCGTGAACTCAGTGCATAAAAACGGAACGGAACAGCATAAAAACGGACCAGTAACGGCAGCTGATCCCAGCACAGTCCCAGCCTTCCATGGGAGCCACTCGCTACTGTAATGGCAGCTGATCCCAGCACAGTCCCTGCCTTCCATGGGAGCCACTCGCTACTGTAATGGGAGAAGTTGACTCACGTAAAAGTGACCTGGATTTCAGACAAACTTCCTTGCTGATGTCTCATGGACATTTTCCAGTAGACATTCTGTGGATAATTTGTGATTATCTAATGTTAATTATAGCAAAGGCCAATAAGAGTAATTTGTAGTATTTTGTAGTATTGTTGTAGTATTTTGAGAGCCCTTAAGAGTCACAGCCCCACACCTGTCCTTTAGACCAGAGGACACTCAGATCACAATATTTCACATAGTGCATGTTTTTCATTTTTAAAGCTTTTTTTGTCAGCAGTTGCAGTTCATTTAGAGAGAGAGACTGAAAGGGAGAGATAGTGAAAAGAGAGAGAGAGAGAGAGAGAGAGAGAGAGAGAGAGAGAAAATGGCATTGGGAGGGTGTAGCCTGGACTAATCTCAAGTAAAAGCCAAAGGAGTGAAAGAACAACACGTACACTAAACTTGATAAGAGACTAGAACAAGCTGTACTCCATTTGCCAGATTTTTTTTTTTTCCAAACTTTGATGGAATTTGACAGTCCATCAGGAATGGAAGGCATGCTGCTGACCAGTTCTCACGGAGTCGTAATGAAAAAGGCTGAAACAAAGAACCACAGCACATCTGCTGCTGTCTGTCTGAAGAGAACAGGAATGGAAAGAAGAACCCTGAGAAAGATGCAAGCAGCGTCAGAACCTCTCAATGGATTATTCTGCTTGGCTCCCTGTCACATGTGTCCTTCTTACATCAGCATCTCAACACCTTCATAGACCGGTCATGTTTAGTAACGAGGCCCAGGTTTGATGAAAAGGGGCTCTGCGCTTGTCCGATTTCCTAGCCATAGGATACTGATGGTGTCGGGGGGGAAAACATGGTTTCCACATCCTACTCCTGCCAGTCACAGTGGATCACTATCACTAAGGAAGTTAAGTCACGGCAACCACAGCAGTCCTCGGCGGAAGGGACAAAGCACTCGAGCTCCGAATGGTTCTGCAAGTGTTGCAGGGGCCCAAGAAACAAATCAGTAAAAATACAGATAGCTCAAGAGGTCCTGCACCTCAGGACTCTGCGATTAGTGGAGGAAATCCAGGCTGAGCAGTACTGGAGGTAGCAGAGAACAGCATAACCAGCATGTGAAGCAAAGTACAAACAGAAGGCAGTGGGAAAACAAAGAAATCAATCTGAATTGCTTCAGTGAATTTCCATTAAAATCTCATATGAAACAGAGAGACATTCAAAGTATGAAATCAGAGAACCACATGCAAATTTTCTGTACATACACATTCTGTACATACACATAGACTGAGTAAACATATCTGGGAACGCCCCCCCAAAACTGATTGACTACTGTGGTTAAGCAACATTTAGTCTCAAGTTTCATCTTGGTAAAACCGAAATCAAGAATGTGATGGTATTAAATGAAGAGTGCCTCATCACTGCTGTTACAGATATCCTCCACAGGATTTCCCCATTGATCTGTTTGGGAGCCATTCTCAGGTCTGTGTGGCAACCAGACCACATTAACACTTAATAACGAGTGCTTCAACAAGGTTTGATAGACAACATAAGAAGGGTCTCTCCTGAGCCCTTTCACAACAACGCGGAGGAGGGTCTCACGCAGAGAAGAAACAGATTCATTTGTCTCAACTCCAGAGGAGAATGAGAGAACCACTTTTGTTTCATTGCCCAAGAGATACAGAAATATACGCTCAGGATTCCTTTCTTTATTGTATTCACCAGTTTTTTTTTTAACCAAGACCAAGTGCAGTTCCCAAGGTTTTAACCTTGTCCTGTTAATGCGGACTTGGGTTAGTATCTTTCCTGAAACAGCAAGTCCTGTGTGCTGTGGCTCAGCATGTGTATGAAAATCAGCCCAATGCATCCTAAAGGTAAAGTACCAATTTAACATAGAGTGGTGCAACACAAAGCACCAGCCTTCTGTCAGTGCTCATCTCTATAATCTAACTCAAGAACGTACATTTAGAGTTATTTTAGTAATAAGAGCAGTGTTGTCATACTACTGTGAGTTAAATTGTTTAGATAGTAGGGCATTTGGATCATAGTGTCAATAATCCAGAATAAGGGTCTAAAACATGAGTGCCAGTTAAAAGAAATTGTTTTGTTTGAATATGTTAAACTTCTCATTAGTGCTACAACATAAGCTTATGTAGTATCAGTTCCTGCTCTGAAGAAAACAGAGCAGAAGACATTAGCTTAATTTTCTTTACCAAAGAAGACTAACATTAATAAACAGAAACATTTAAAGACTTTAACCATCGTGTACTTTCCCACTATAGTGTTTGACTGGTGATGGTGGTGTTTTGGGAAGGAGACATTTCAGTCCGTGCTACTCCTTCAAAGATGGAAATAAGTAGAAGAGTCCTGTGAACTGCTTCTTAAAACACAAACAGTACGGCTAATATTTTGCTTACTCAAGTACCTTACTTTGCTCTAAAAACGTCACCTGGAGTTTGGTAATTACTGGAGGTAATTATTCTACAACATGAAACAAAAACTAATTAACTAAATAAATATAAGATAAGCACGGTGCTTATTGCATTTTTAACACCAGCATATTTCTTCCTGCAGTTCAGCAGCCTTCAGTGTGTTGCAGAACTGACTTGTTCAAGCTGAACCTATGGTGCAAGAGGGGAAACTGTGCTAATCCTTGCCAAACCTCACGTCCTCAGCCTGCTTCAGCAGACGGGCCCCTCCTCCCAACCCCAAGGACCCTGCATACCCACCAATGGCTCCTGGAAGGCATTTGTGCCAAAAGGCCTTTCTATTGTAGGTCTTTAGCACAGTTTGTTTTTAAGGCACTCTTAAAAGATCCTCTAGCCCAGTTTCACACCTTTTGATACTAAGACATATAACCCAGATTTGGTCTCCTTCGCAAGTCCTTTCACAGGATTCTGGTGATGGGTCAGTTTTGAGCAGTAAAACTAAAGACCCCGAAAAGACGCTCTGGCTGCAGATTCCCACCACTGCATGCACAGATCAATAGACCTCCATATTCCCAAAACCAGCTGAAAGGAAAGAGGCACAATACAGTCTCTGTACAACAACAACTGAAGCAGCAAAAACAATTAAGACAACACAATAATTCAGCTATTCCTGAGTTTGACACATACAGTCTCAGAGGATTTCTGAGTAACCACCAAGTACACACAAGATACCATCACCAAAGTGCTTATCTTGCCTCCATTCACTTGAATTATATCGCCAGTTTATGCCTGATACAGACCACTTCAGAAAGCCATTAAGATACTGTGGGTTTAGACACGCTTCAACCATAAATTCAGCAAAGGAACAAACTATAAACTTGCCACAGGCTACATATAGCTGCTCTCACCATGTGTTCTTCTTCACTTCATTTTCTCATTATTTAGTTATACCTTCTACCTAAAGATTACTGACTGGGTGAGATTCTTGTAATCAGGCAGGTTTACACACCTACCAAAAGCATGCCGTCCATCTGATGTTCAGATGTTCAGAGAGCTGCAGACAGGTAAACACATTTTGTTGTACAAGAAAAACTTAAAACAAAAAGCAAAATGCTCGTTTGATGTGCTCGTTGCCAACTTTACAGCCCACGCAATTGTCTAAAATAATCCTTTTGACCTTAGCTGAAGGCTAGCATCTTTGTTTAATTACAGCAAAGACATTTCATTTGCAGCAGAGCACGAGATCACAGTCACCCAGTGCCAAGTCAGCGCGACATGAAGCTTTATGATTAAGCCTTAATCAGGAACACAATGGCTGCATTATTATTCCTCATGTCATCATGACACACTCACTCACATCCAACTTTACAAACAGGACTGATTTTACATATATACATCTATATATATATATATATTATACACGATATACGCAGATATATATTTACACACACACTTTACTTATTTATTTATTGCATCTCCAAATATCGTGGCGGCTTGCCCGAAATTCTTTTATTGAAATGTTGCGACAGTCTGAGCCGATGGTGACCGTAGTAGCTGTAAACCCCCTAAACAAAACATATCGATCTCAGCTGCTGGTGGACAGCAGTCAGGTCCGTGCAGCCATGTTTAATGGGAAAATAGTGAGTGGGTGTCTGAGCCAAGAGAAGACGACCTTGATGAACTTTGTACAGTCAAGTCTTCTGTACAGAATTAGAATGAAAATTAAACCAGTAGCTCCGATTCAAAAAGGTGCAATTTAAAGGTGCTCGATGGAAAAGGGTTTCCTTTAAGGAAACAAGAACATGCACGGATGGTAGAGTTTAACCCTGGTCTCACATGCTGTAGAGATGAACTGATACTTGCAATTAAACACAACAAGTTTAAAGTTCAGGTTACAGACCTCCAAGCAAACAAAAGCAAGAGTCTATAAAAACAGGGTAAAAACTATTCTGAACATTAGATAGAATGGTAGCTGTCATCTAAATGAGATTATTAACAGTTATAAATAAATATATGTCCTAACTTTTGCCAAAACCCTAACTACCAAGTGGGGTTTGTTTAATTTTCATTTATAGAAAAATAAATAAATAAATAAATAAATAAATAAATAAATGGCATCAAATGACACTAGCTGAAAATGAGCAACCGTTTTAGTTATCACCTTCATATCCTACATCACCATAAAACGATGACTGACTGTGTGGCACACGCTCAGTCTTTTGAATATGAACGTTAAAATACGATCAAAACTACACAACCGACCCAAACGAATCCACATTTTCTGACTATACCACATCATCTGTGAGAAAATATGCAACATACCCGAGTTCAATTAAAAACTTCACACAGGCTAACCACGGCACCATAAAGAGGATTTTTCATCTACACGTCACTCCGTGGTATTTCTGATTCACGAATCAGATATTCATGTTTTAGCAGAAAGGTTTTACATGGAGCTAAATCATCTATAAATCAGTATGTCTGTTGATGCTTCTCGAGCCCATCGTTCTGATCTCCAGGAAAACTGATGGACATGCGCCTACGGGCACTGCAGCTAAACATTAACTTAAGCACTACTAAAACTAAGGGCAAATGAATAGTGTCATTTGTCCACCAGTAAGTTAGCATCATTTAGTTAGCATCATAAGTCACTAAATTAAATAAATTCGCTTCATTATCTCTTGACGGCCCTGTGAGCCAGTTCTTGTTTACATAACCACCAGCGACAACAGGGGTGAATAACTGGTGATTCAAACGGAATCCTAATAACTAATAACCTAATAATCCTAAGAAGAGACGTCTGATAAATACTGGTAGCTTGCCTAAATATCAGTGGCAATTCGCATCCTGTTAAAACTGTCAGATACCGACAGCTTGGACTGTAGCGTAATGCCCGAGTCTATAGCTTGGACGATGGCACGTGCCGTTCCGTGCCAAGTCTGCATCATTTTTTCCGATCCAAATTCATGCACAGTTTGAGGAAGTTTTGAATAAGATGTCATCCAAATTACTCCCAAAGGAAGAAAGGTGTTTAGCAACTCGTTCGAGGCGAGGGGTTGAGGTGAGCTGAAGTTCCAATCGCAACTACCCTACGGCAAAGGAACCGCAAGACAAGCAGTTACATTGTACCATTTTATCCTTCTTTCAGTTCTAGTAGCAATGTAGTGGAACGTACCAAATACAGAAGATCCGTCACAGGATAGACGATTGACTGCTTAAGCAATAGCTCAGAGCCGCAGAACACCTACGACTGCACATTCCAGTCCTTTAATGTTCCGATCAGTGCATAAAAATGCGACACTGAAGTCGGTTCGACGGTGCTCTTACCACAACTGTATCACACAGAATGCGCGTCATATTTACTGGGTTGCCAGGTGTATTGCGAAATCCTTAATATGGCGCCTGTCATACATTTAATGCTTTGTTTCCAACAAACAGAAAACATACATTTTTAGACGGTGCTTCATTTACAGCTTATAACATAGAATGTTGAATGCCACTGATACAGCGAAATCTCACCTCAAGTGTGTTCCCGTTCTACAAAATCCTCGGTCTGCAAAAATCTCAAACCGGCAACCACGTTTAGCGAGCGTAAGGCTGGCGTAAAGAAAAAAAATGATTGGTTCAGCATTCGCGAATCGTGATCGTCTCCAAGTATCCGACTAAACCGATTGGTTTAGACATTGAGGGTAAAACCAGGCACCGCCCTCTCTGGTTGTGTTTTGTAATGTAGCCACACGGTGCGCCTTATGTTAAAGCGATAGGACAGTCTCAATACAAGAAACGGTCTATTCATGTCGTACAAATATTTATATGGAATTTTCAGATGGAATTTATAACAGCTATAGTCAGTAAAACTCTGTTATTTTTTTAAAGGAATGAATTTGGGATTAAAATAACTTTAACCTCGCATCATTGTAATGGGGAGGTATTTATAATGATTGATTACATGTATGGTATAAACTATATATATGATCTATAGCCCGTTAACTAACACAGATGTCCATCCATCCATTAAGCTATAACCTGTGTGGATGAAAGTGATCCTGAACATTATTGATTTTTCTCTTATAGGCACAGAGCAATCACATGCCAAAGTAACTTGTTGGCAAAATAACTATGTTGAGTAAGCAAATAAACCCATGCCAAGATATTTTAAAAGGGCACACCTGACTGCTCTAACAGGACCAACAGTACTTAACACTCACGCAGAAAGTCAGAGTGTTCCTGAGACAAGGCCAACATAAGATCACAGAAAAACGGTTTTCTCTTTTGTGTAATACATTATTTATTTCTATAAAAACAAGATACCTGCAATCCCACTATAAAGCCAATATCCAATCAAGCGAAACATTTTTTGAAATACAAACAATTCAATAGCAGTCAGTTCATACTGTGTAGTATGTTGTTTTGTAGCAAAAAGTCTTTAATGTTCTAAAAATCAAGTTAGGCCTCTGTGTGAATCTTTGCAAATCGATGTAAGTTGAGTTCTCAGAAACATTGTTTTCTGAAGTATAATAAATATTCTGCACTCACTGTCTCTTTGAGCCTCCTGTATAATTCGTTTACCCATCACCCAAACACAGCCAGTGGATGGTATCCCAAAATAGTTGACATTCTCCCTGACTCATGCCATGTTTTTAAGCCCCAGCCATCTCTAAAGTCTGGCCTTGCTTTAGTGCTGGAATCTTTATTTAGGTCTGATTATCTTAATTGTGATTATCTTCCTGAACCATCACTGCTTTAGTGTCTGTGTTTGTTTTCTACCTTTAATAAACACCTCTGTTTAATCATGTGATTACATGCCGGACAGCATAAAGACAGCTGACATCACATTTACATCAACATTTACATTTATAGCACTTGGCAGACAGTTAGAAGCTTAGTCTCTATCAAAACAAATTCTCATTTGTGAGCGTATATGGTTATTGACAAGATTACTGGCAGGGTAAAGAGGAACACTGCCCAGGGACCAAATATTAATGTCCATTAATGGTCTAAACCACTGGAAATAAATATAGGGAGATAAACAATATGTCTGTAATTGTCCCCATAGCTCACGGAAGCTGTTAACAGATTTCACTCAGGATCCCGGCTTCACGCACTGACCATCCATATCAGTGCTTTCATTAGCACAAATTAGCATCTTCATTCTCATTCAAGGCTCATCCACAGCAAAAACAAACAGGCAGATCAACAAAAACAAAACAAAAACAAAGCTAAACAATTTTGTTTTCTTTTTGTATATGTAATATATGTAAAGCCTCTGTTCACATTTTTGGTGCAGAAACAAACCTCTCAGCTTAAACTATACAGAGACCATGTCCAGACAAAGTGTTATAGTCCCCGTGTTACATTTTTCAATGCGCTTCCTTATGTGGAGTAGCAGCTATTCAAACACAACACACTCTCCACATAGCAGGTGCGGTCAAATATGGCATCCTTAACAATATGTCCCTGGAGCCTGGGCTTGAAGGTACAGGCAGTGTGCTTAAAGTGTGGGAACAGATGGGAGTCCTGGGAGAATGGAAGGAAATCACAGGTTCCATGGCTTCATATGGTGCCTCTCTGAGCACAGGCGAGTTCAGAGTCACAGGGAGGAAGTCTGAGGGGGGAGAATAACACCTCAGGAGTGTGAGTTCTCTCCCTGGGCTTTGGTGAAGAGGGATGGTGAATGCTCATATGCTGCAGCTGATGAAAAAGGTTGCAGGCATATCACAGACATACCGCAGACATATCATTGACATATCACAGACATACCGCAGACATATCACTGACATATCACAGACATACCGCAGACATATCACTGACATATCAC
>JAOXYF010000013.1:12938289-12956766 GCA_028565775.1 Sternarchorhynchus goeldii
TCAGTATTACAGTCTGTACTGCAGTGTTCCCACTCTTCAGTATTACAGTCTGTACTGCAGTGTTCCCACTCTTCAGTATTACAGTCTGTACTGCAGTGTTCCCACTCTTCAGTTCTGAGTTCATTAGCAGCAGCTGTGACCCAGAGGTCCATGCATGCCAGACCTGCTGCATGTTCAAATGAAGCCCGGCTACTTACGAAGCAATTAAACGCCAGCTTCCATTTGTTATTGGCTGGCAAAAGAGCTGCCTGTCTGAGATTTGTCTCCTTCTTTCTCCTGCTCAGCACAGCAGTTCGTCCCTCAGGCTCCCACTCACAACAATCACAGCCTTGCGACTGATTGAAGAGGAGCGACAAGAACCAGCGCTGATTAGATGATCACAGAGACCATGGCCTTGCAGAGACCGCTGTGGCCACATCTACCCAACAGAGACGGCTCCTCTGTTATTAATCCAGGCGATCGAGGGGCCACTGGGAGGACAAAGTCTGCTGACGTAACAAAGCACCACTGTCTGCCCATACAGGCTCTCATTACAGAAAAAAGAGATAGGGTTGCTGTTGCTCCAATCTCCATGTAAGCATTTAAAAACAATTCATGACATGCTTGTCTTGAGGGACATCTCAAGAAGTTGGCCTGCAGCTGTGATTCAGTGGGCTCCATGGGTGGTGAGCTCCCGTGGCCAACTGTGTGGAGAAGCCTCCAGAAAATAGTAGTTGTACAACCAGAACTTGTCATTTTATGCTTAATAAATAATATTTAATAATATTTAACTTAATAAGTTATGCACCCTTGCATTGTTGATTAAATGTGCAAATCACTGCAAACGTGCTGCTTCCAAAGACTCCACTGCTCTGGTTAGATTAAATGTTTCCATGGAATCAAGCAGAGAATCATTTTCATGACTCAGTCATAATACATCTGATACATTAAACATGTCCACCTCTTGCTTGTTATCACAATATTGGTTAAACAACAAAACGAAACGAACATGATAATGTTCATATATCCACATTGTTCTTACCAAATTAATGATAATTTTTACTGTGTGATTGCCCAGATATTTACTATATATTTTTTACTGAAGTTGCATTAAGTTCCGTGTTTCTGGTTAGAGGATTCTTTATGCAGTTTTTTGTAGCCTGTATCTAGGCTTTCTCATTGGCACCCATATACTGAAAATGGTGGTAGGTCACCAGAGACTCCTCAGTCATTGTTCAGTGCTTGCAGAAGTGGCTTCTTTTCCCAGACACAGAAGAATACAGGGAAGCACTGGACGACATGTTCACAATGAGGATTTATCCTCCTTTTCCCTTGCACATATAATGTGGAACCCGAGAGGCATTTTAACAGGAATTGTTAGTGGTGAATGGTGCAAGTAACACCCCCCCCCTCCTCCTCCTGAATCTGGATAATCCAACTTAACGCATTTGTTCTGAAAGAGCATCTGACACTTTATTGTCTTCCTGCCCCACTCTCCCAAAGCTCTTAGGATTCACAGCCTCAGTCAGTGCCTGTGTGGCGAAATGTGAGCCCAGTCTAGGGGCTGGAGTGTGGTAAAGACCCTGGAAATGTGCAAGGTCAGAGGTTCTGCTCCACACACAGGACGATAACTCTGGCTCCTTCCACAGCTCGTTCTCTTCTTCCCAAAGGCCAGTTACGGAAGAGGTCACCAAGAACATGGGCGCGTGTCCCAGCACACAGAGGGCCATCAGTGTGCTGCTTCAGCAGGTGCAAATAACCCTCGCACTTCCCTTTGTCATGTCTGTGTTTGAGGCATGACCCCGTATGATGTAGAACATATCACACACACTTACCTGCAGGCCCGTGTGACCTGTGTGCCTCTTTGGGTCAAAAACCACAGAAACAATTAATGTGAGTGAACTTGCTTCATTGTGGGAGACTGATTTACTCCCACTTAATTTCAACAGCCAAACAACCAGGCTGCTAATTACTGACTAATTACTTACTAATTCTGGATGGGTTTCACCTCTGGAGAAAAATGTGTTAGAATGAACACGGTTAACCACAGAGGTCCACTTCACAGAATAGAAGCTCGGAGGCTGTGGGATATTCTTCTGTCAAAGCAACGCCTCCACTGGAACCTCCTCTGGGATCCACACTGTCTGAAGGTGCTGTGACAAAGGCCAACATGGCCTTCACAATTATATTTACAGCATTTGCTAGACATTCTTATTGAGTAACTTTCACGTCCATAACAGTGCTTGTCACACTCCAAGAATCGTTGATATAATTACCATCTTGTTCTACCTGCTCTTCAAGATCAGCTATAAGCTCCTGTCAGAACAGAAAATCAACTGTCTTCCCCCTGTATTTTTGTGACGGCGAGGGCGAGTGAGCAGGAGCAGACGCTACTGGAAACATACTGAGTGGTTTATTAAAACAGAGTTACCAGTGGCGCACAAACAAAGCAGCAAAACAACAATAACAGAGATGAAGAGTCAAAGCACCGAACGTAGAGCAGCGTTTAACAGAGGCTGGTAGCAGTTTGGCTGGCTTGCTAATGTGCAGCACTGAGTGTACTGCATGAGGGCTTTAAGTAGTCCACTGGTGATTGGCGTCAGGTGCGCTCAATATACCGGTGATTGGGAACGTGGCAAGGTGGGCGTGGCTTGGGAGCTGGGTTCACGATTAGACGTGACAATTTTACTTTGTACTTTGTGTTTTTACTTTGCCTGGTGATTATTGATTGGTCTAAATTGCCAGTAAGGAGGGAAAACTGAGACGTGAGAAACAAACCAATATGAATGATTTGCCACGTTTAAGCCCCCACGTTTTGGGAAAACGTTGCAAAAAACGAAAGAATCAGAAAGTCACAGCTGAACACCTGTACATGCAGCCTAGGAACTGGCCTGTCCAGCTGAAATCGAGATGCATGACAACTCCAACTCTGCCCAAGTTACTTACTGAATTGTGGAAGATTGCACAGGATTCTTGAAAAGCACCTGCCAAATACAATTTCACACCATTATCACTTTGAACACAGAAACTGAAGGAAAAGAGGCACATGTAACACATGAATAAACCGTCTATCAACGCGTGGAGCTTCACATGTGAGGGTCTTTGTGGAGAGCAGTGCTAATCATCTGATATCAGGTTGACTTTCATGAATGACGAGGGAGAGCAAATCTGAAAAGTTATTTTTACTTGAACAATCGGCATCAGTATAGCCGTGACTCACTGCCTCTGCGTGTACTGCAGCAACAGACGTTGAACAGCGTGATCTATAAAAATATCCCAGCCTCTTAGAGCTGCTCACAGCATGCTTTAATTTATCAGGTAGGGCAGTGGCTGTACTTATCCTGCTGGTTTATTTAGATCTCCACATGTCCCCATTCAAAAACCAGAGGTCTTATGTAATTGCGTGGTTTTGACCGATAAGACGTCCTATCCAGACAATAATCATATAATCTTAGCCGAAATGTGATAAACTGTGACTTACGCTGTTGAAATGAGTTTAATTCTGCCACCGAACACAGGTTTGTTCCTGTAACAAACACGAGCCATCAACATATGACTCTCCATACCCAGCACTAAACGTTTTCCTCATACTAATGCTAACATTTGTTCCAGTTAGATCCAGGAAGTGTTGCTATGCTTCATATTTTCACTACAGCTTGAGCACATGTGCAGGTCAATAAATCTCTAATAACAATTCAGTGTTAATGAACCATTCACAACCACACAAGCAAGGTGTGGTTATGAATGGTTCATTGCTACTATGATACCTTTAAAAGGGGATTCCATTTTAAATGGATCACTTAATGTGATTCATTTCACTGAAAATGGAAATATCCAGCATTCCTCATCTTGAAGACACCCAGTCCACTGAATACCAACCTGAGCACATACAAAGTGCAAAGAGAAAGTGCCCCAAAAATAAATTTTACAGTAAAACTCACATCAATTACGAACTCTAACGATCGTGGCACTGACATCTTGATATGCAACATTTTACATAATTACATAAACATTATAGAGGAAGTAAATATGTGCAATTACTGTGCGCTGCTCTAAGTTATTCTAATGGACTTTAATACAATTTTTCTGCTTTAGCATACCTTTTGCAGGAATGCATTTAGAAATTAAAATGTCATTCCATATTCCTGGAGCCCATAAAAAACTGCGCACAATAATATTTATGACAACAAGGTTGTTTCTAGTCTAGAAACCATCTGGTCTTTAACATATAACGTTTCAAATAGCAAACTGAGATTTATGACCACTTACTCATTTACAAACATTGGATAAGACTTTTCAAACAGGTACAACACAGAAATCGATCAGGTATAATCTACAGTGAACCATTTACATCCTCCAATAAAGGTCATTAGTCTCTTAAATAAACAAATCCACAAATGGTAAGCTGCTATTCTACAGCGTTTGTGGATGAGTTAATATGGTGAAACCTGACAACCTCAGACAGAAACCTGAGCTCAGCGGTGACTGGAAATGTCAACATGTGGATTTGGGTTCTCACTTATCTGTAAACCTATGTCTCAATCTTATCTCTGATATCTGAAATAGAATCATTAAATAGCCATGAAAACACACAGTACATGGGGAAAATTGTCTGTGGTGATAAGACAAATGCTCTCTATGAGACCCAGAGTACACAACAGGGCGAGACTCAGTCTGCTCTCCGGAGGGTTAAAAGCTGATGTACAGAAGGGTTTTGGTCAAAAGGATCAAAGAGCAGAATCCAGAGGAAACGAAGCCGTCTTTGTCTGGGATGATTACACGACTCCTCTAACAGCAGCTCCACATGGGCGCCTGCTGCTGCAGGGTTCCTGCTGTCATGCTCACGGCTTCAGAGCATGTCTCAGAGGTGGCAGACAGGGGGAGAGACCACACACACACACACACACACACACACACGCACACACACCGTCAGCTTTGCTTACAGAGCATAAAATACTTCAGGTGACGTTTTATTGGAGGTGGATAGAATGATGGATGATGTGAGTTATGGAGAAGAGAAAGAAAGAAAGTCCAACTCCAACTCTAACTTGTTAGAATGCAATAACACTGAGGAAAGGATAACATGAATTTAATGTAATCTAAATATTTTTATGAATGTATGTAATACATATACAACTGGGGACAGTTATATTTTGGAAAAAGACACTTTTGGCTACAAAGCTGGGTTACTCCTACCCAGCTGTGTAAACATGCACACAGTAGCAATAGATTTACATTGTCCAACTAGACTTTTATCAAAGATTGCAAAATAAAGCTCTATAACTGTTTTCCCAGCATGCCCTAGGAAGCCTTACTGGATGATGTGAATAATATTGCTTCAGTCTTTCCCAAGAATCCAGTTATACCGACTCCACCCTCTTTACTGAACAAGTCATGAGCTGACGTGTGAAACCTCTTGGTTTAAAATTAATGTTCTTTGTCTAATTGACTCTGCCTTTAAGAAATATCTTGGCAGTCATCTTGACACTGCTCTCTGTCTGCTGCTACTCCACCACTACAGGGTAGTATTCTCCAGCTGGCAGAGTCCCTCTGTGTTAGGGAACTGGTCCCAGTTTAAGAACACAGGGCAGGGCACATTCTCTAACTCTTCAGTGCTCACTGGAACCAACCACTGGAACGCTCAGGAGGACATTCTCCAGCACTCCGATCAAAGTTGAGCTTTTTGTATGCAGACAGGCACATAAAGCAGATAGACCACAGAAGACGAGCACTTGAGAAGGAGAGGCTTCTCTCTTTTTTTGAATGCTGATTTGGAACACTGGTCTTCAGAGAGCTGTTAGCTCTGGCTGAGTCGAGGTTCAAAGACGACAAAGATTCAGCAAATCCTAAACAGGACTGTCAGCAGAGGGAGTCAGGGACGTAAACTCTGGGTTCGAGGTCAACTCTGGGCAGCCCAAAATGAGTCAGCAAAGGAAGGCCCTCATGCGCAAAACCCTCCTAGAAGCAGAAACAAAGACAGGTGCTACCTGTAGGAAAAGCAGACTGGCAATGAAAGATGCTACTTATTCTTTAATGACAGTATTTTACCTACAGCCTATTGTAGAAAATGTGGGGACCTCATTAGTGGTGGCAAGCTGATCTCATTGGCCATGATATCACCATGGTTTCAGGACACCTTTGGCTGTCTTTGGTAACAGAGGCAATAGTTTCCATGAGACCTCTGGTCTCTGGTCCATGCACATTAAACTATGAACAGTGCTGATTACATGTAGTACTGTGCACAAGTCTTAGGCTGCCACTAGAGCTGCTGGTGTAGCAGTAATGACTATATATAATTATAGTCGTAGTCTTTTTATTAAGAATAAAAAAAACAACAAATATGTAAAATAAAACACAAATTTTAGGACAAAAACAGCATTTAGCTCATTTAGTGTGGCATCCCTTGGTGATAAACACATTTTGAACTCTTTTGGAGACTGTCCTGAGGTTTTCTGAAGTAATCTTCAGATATTTTACACCAGGTGTTTAAGAGACCTTAAGAAAGCCAGTTTCCAGCTATTGCTCATATGTGTATGTGTGTGTGTGTGTGGGGGGGTGTCTCACTATATCAATGTAGCCAACAAAAGCTGTTCAGATTTTTTTAGTATTGCATACAAATGTCCTGTATTTTATGTTTATGTCCAAAATGTCTTGCATTCTAATTAAGAGACTTACTAATAATTATATATGATCTTTACATCACTGCAAATCTAATGGGGACATAAGACATTTGTGCAGTACTGTACCTCCAGCTACAGCTGCCATGATTGTTGCTGTGAAACCACATAGCACAGCATTAAAATCTGCTTTATTCAGCATCAGTGTTTCCAGCCTGTAGGAACTCAGGAACAAATACAGAGCCACTGGGAAGACGGGAAGAAGGTGTGTTCAGCGAGGAGAGAGACGAGTGGGCAGGGAGTGGGAGGAGCAGTCACTTAGTGCATACACACATGCACAAGCAAACACACACACACACACACACAAGCACACGCACATTCATAACTGCCATGCAAGCCAAGGTTGGGGGGGGTTAATGTGTTGCCATGGAAACTGAAACACTGGAGCCGTGAGAGTGAGATTTGCCTTTCTTTTTTTTGCAACAAGATGAGCGGAAGAGATAAATGCTGCCAAAATGAAAATAAGGAAATCACAAAAGATGAGGATGAACAGTGGGGAGTCCAGCGTGATGCTCAGTCGTTCAGTACAAGATTCCTACAAACGCAGTGTGGATGCTTGGCAGAAAAATGCAGTAATTCCAGTGGTAGGACACTTCGTTCTACCCAGTAATGGTCATAGGTTGATCAAAGCCCACACACTAAATCTTCATGCCCATTTATTCTACAGTCTGTTTTACAGTTAATATGTATATCATCAGAAATTTCTTCCCCAGAAAGAGAAACGGGTCCTGAAACTTGGATGCGCTTAGATATATCAAAATATATGTCACATGCTTGGCTCATCACAGCGTGAGTAACGTCCAGTTGCTCTTCAGGGGTTCAGTAACCTTCCAGTGACACTAATGGCTATGTTCCAGTTTAAACAGATACCACAGCTCTGAGAAGAGTTTGGAAGGCAATTGCATATAGAAACACATGAATCTAATGCTGCAACACAAGGGTGTCATATCCTGAGGGGTCCGATGGACCACAGGAGCCTTGGCAGGGGTCCAAATGAGTGAAATGCAATCTGGTGAACTCGGTTTAAGACAATGGTGTCCATGCATGAATCACATATGGGAAGGTAACAAGACAGAGCCAAGCAGGAAGATGTGTGTACAAATCCTTCCTCTTGCACATGGAGCGCTGAATCAGTATTTGGTAAAACTGCCTGAAATGTTCACAAAGTGACTGGAGAAACGTCTCTTTTTTATTTCCTGGCTTAAAAAGCACTTTGTGTCAAACTATACCAAACTAAAAAAAAAAATCATAAACTAAAGCTAAATTCACTAGTTAGCAGTATTACTAAATAAAAAAGAGAGATTTTCATGAATTATTATGGAATTCAAAAGCAATAATGACTGCAGTACAAAATCATTACATCTGCAAATATTGTACACTGAAGGATATTTGCAATGATCCTATGACCTTATTGACTGTTGGAACATGACACTTTAGAGAACATTTGGTAATGATAACTAAACAGTTATCATTTGGACTGACTTTATTATGGCTGTGAAAGCAGAATGGTTTTCTTGTGACCCAATTTAATCTGTGTTAAACTTGAAAGATTCATGACAGATTATAATTAGTAAAGTTGCTCAGAGATAAAATATTAACTGGTAACACAATGTTCCAAGATGGGGATTAGAGGCGATTTGGTGAGTATGTTAAGAGAATAAAAGCGAAATGCTACCCCCTAGTGGCAGTTTTTGTTGTTCTTCAACAATACAAAAGTCTGCCTCGTGAAATTCCCATCCTGGCTGGTACATCAAACCACGAAGCACAACAACAGGCTCTTTGTAGTTTCCCAAGACTCCTGTGCTATGCATAGAGAAGGAGGAGGACAATGACAATTCACTATTGTTCTCCATGGATACAGTATCCATAGAATTAGATCAGAGCAGAACCTACTAGGGTGTCAACTGCTAAAAGCAGAGAAAGAAATACACTTGCTTCCTGCATACAGAAAACTAAGACTGCCTGAACATTTCAGACATACAGTATACATTAAAAATATTTAATCAATAAAAAAATACTTTGAAATTTAATGTGCCACATTTCTAATAATACAGATTCGGCAGTGTCTAATAACTAGATGTGGAGATCTTCAGCCTGCAAGACACTTCATTCTCTGGTATCCTGGATGGTCAAAACAGAATACACATGATGAGACGTTTTCCACTTCTGGCTAAACAGATGGTCCTGTAAATGAAGCACCAAGGCCTGATCCTAGACACTAGAGGCAGAGCACTTTACCTTGAGCAGGACAACAAGTAGTGCGATCAGCAGACCCAGAGCCAGCAGGGAGGTGAGGATGGCCCAGGCGCGCCAGGCCCAGCCGCAGCTGCATGAGCGTCCACGCAGGAAGAAAACGGCCCTGTGCAAGCGGGACGCGGTCCGGGGAGGGTAGCGGGCCTCGTTCAGCCTCTCCATCGCCAGAGACTTGACGAGACAGGCCCTGTGATGACTCAGCTGGTCAAAGGTGTGTTTGCCGTGGTACCTTCCTGTCCCGCTGTTCCCTTCCAAAGAAAGTGAGCAAAGTGCAGAAATGCTGACTTAGCGCATTCATAAATAAGATTAGAAATTATTGCGTGCTGGATATAAAGGAGCCTAGGTGTTCAGCCTCTGCTCCATGTTAAAATGTTTGCAGAAATAACACATTTACGGATCAAGGATTGCCTACCTACGCCCCCAAAGGGTAAGGAATTGACGGTGTAGTGCACCATGACGTCATTAACCAACACTCCTCCACTGGTGGTCTCGTTCAGCATTCTCCTGACCACCTCCGCAGAACAAACATTAATGAAAGGGGTTACCTGAGCCCTTCATTCCTAACAGATGGTAAAGAGAAAAGAAGTGGCCACTTCCTAACAATACCTTCTTATTAGAAGAGAAGATATAAAGAGCCAATGGCTTTGGCCTCTCGTTGATAAAGCGAATGACCTCGGTGACATCACCGACAGTGACTATCGGCAGCACAGGTCCGAAGATCTCTTCCTGCATTATCCTGGCATGGGCTGAAACATCCTTCAGGATGGTAGGGGCTGGCAGGGACCAAGAACCACACATTATACCACCCAGACTTTGCGAATATTTAACACTGACCAAATCATAAAACAAGCTTCAGCATTTTCAGAGAAACAGTTACCACACATCTGGCAGATAACAGACCACTGACTGCACCTGTGATCGATGGTTCTTAACTAATGACTTCAATTCTTTACCGATATAACACTGTGATTTATCACTTTCTCCTCCAGCAGCCACGCTGCATCCATCTATTAGGGCCAGAACACGGTCAAAATGATGCTGGTTGACAACGCGCCCATAATCCGGAGAGATTTTAGGGTCTTCGCCATAGAATTCCTGCAGATTGTAGAGACACCAGATCATATCCAATCTGTGTACTCAATAAAGTATTCCCCTAATGAAATACCAGTGTGGTTCTTTGAACAAAATGTCAGAGAACAAACCAGCAACGTCCGACGAATCTCTTCAATCACTCTGTGCTGAATGCTGGGATGACAGAGGATGTAGTCTGGAGCAATGCATGTCTGACCACAGTTAGCAAACTTCCCCCAGGTGATTCGACTGAAGTGGCGGGGGAAAGCAGAAGATACAAAAACCAGACAAAACTCTACATCGTCATCTTATAAATAATCAGTTCAAACTGTAGGTTAGAAGCCGCCAAACCTGTAAATGATGCCTTACCGACAAGCAACCGCCATGTCACAGTCTTTATCGATGTAACATGGGCTCTTTCCTCCCAGCTCCAGAGTCACTGGTGTGAGGTGGCATGCGGCTGCTTCCATAACCAGTCTTCCCACCGTGCTGTTGCCCGTGTAGAAGATGTGGTCAAAACGCTGTTTCAACAGCTCCTGGGTCTCTGGAACTCCTCCAGTCACCACAGGGTACATCTCCTGAAAGATACAAATAAATATGACACTAGATGATGCATTAAATGGGCTCTGCGGTCATGACCTTTGGCTAAATGGAACCCTTAATGGTGCTGGACAAGTCTCTCCCCTCCCTCCCCCCAGTTCTATCATAGTTACTGTAAAGAGCAAAATTGGCCTGAGTAAAAGTTTCTGAAAACCACTGACCACGCACCACATCCAAATACTGAGGAAGCAGTTCTTTCAGCAGACTGCCTGAGTTCGGGCTCACTTCTGAGGGCTTTACCACAGCTGCATTACCTTACAGAATAAACACAAGAGTCAGTGGGAACTCCAGCAGAGAAATGCCTCACGGGTTTTCACATCACTCAGATCAAGAGGGGATTGATAATGACCTCCTAATTACCTCTTAATTAACTTACTCTAATCAGATCGCAACAATACTCATCACTAAAGGATAACGAGCTGAGAAATACAAACCGGACCCAGTTCTAGTTAAAAAAACAAAACAAAACACCAGTTGCTTGACTGAATTCTTGAATGTTACTGATGAGATCAGGCAGACTACCTGCTGCAATAGCTCCAACCAGGGGCTGCAGTGTGAGAGCCCAAGGGTAGTTCCAGGCTCCAATAATCAACACTACACCCAGAGGTTCTGCTTTAATGTAAACTTCATCCATCATGGTGAGCAGGTTCTTCCTCACAGGCTGCGGAGCCATCCAGTCAGCAAGATTTCTTTCAGCCAGCTTGATATCATTTTCGATGCCAATCAGCTCAAATATTGGTGTATCAAACTCACTCTGCAAAAATAATAAATAAATATATAATACGAAATCATATACACAGTACTTACTAAGTCAAATTATTATTATTATTATTATTATTATTATTAAACACACACAGCCTCATATCTCTTAATATCTTTATGAAAATATTGCACTTCACGTAAGTGACTAAACTCACATGACATGGATCTCTTCTGGTTTAACAATCACGTAAGGTAAAACAAAGCGATGCTGCAAGATTACCCTATTAATGTCTCGTTTGAGAGCGGATGCGATGTCTGCTTGCCGTTCTCTGATCAGTCTGAGTAAACCTCTCAGCTGCTGTATTCTGTACTGTAGGGGTCTGGACCTCCCTGAACTAAATGCTTCACGAGCGTCATCCACCACTTGCTTCTCCATTCCTTCCGTGCTTGTCGTAGAAAGCAGATGTCAAATGCTTCGAGCCCATCAAACAAACAAACAAACAAACAAACAAACAACAACAACGACGACAGTAACAAAACAACACTGCGCGCCTCCTGCTGGTGTCATTGTCCCGGGCTCTAGATAATTGTAGTAATGGCTGTACTTTTACTCAACCTCCTTCCTTTTACTCTTCTTGTAGGTAAAACATATACAGAAAATTTCATTTTTTACGCAATGCAAATTTGCAACCGCGGTCATGCCATTTCCACTTAGAAAAAGCTCGGTCACTCTATCGATACTTTAGTGTGCATCTATCGATATGTAGTGTCTACATGAGGGATTACGGTAGCCCGCTAGCGAGCTGGTGTGGAGTGGACAGCTCCTTTTAGCGCAGAGATTGAAAATGTAAATAAATAAGTTGTATATTTGAATTAAACATAATAATTAAATAAGATATAATTAAGCATATCTTACAGGTCTAGTGCACCCAAACTGTAGACAACCAACTCAAGTAAAATTTATTAAATCTTACATGTACAACTGAAAAGTCTGAATAAATGTTGGAAATTCATACCATCCCTGTTATTAAAAATAATTTATTTTTAAGTTAAATCTACTGCATTTATAAACACTGCTTTTCTGGATGTTCATGAGGCGTCTTTTTGTTTTTATTTAGCGAATGTAGAGTAATTAGATGTAAAAATATTACTAATACCTAATCAGTTCAATATGGTATTTTGAAATGGCAATAATAAACACAAATCTAGTTATTCTTACGCCACTCCACTTTATTCTTGAAGAACACGTATTCAAGTTGTGACTTTCAGTCACTCTACTGTAGGAATAAGTAATCATGCGATGATTCGCTTCTGTGCACACCACACTGAAGTTCTATAACAATCAAAACCAACTATCAAAAAATACACTTTCTCGCGTACATTTGATATGAAGTATAGTCATTTTTCAGTGATAGGATTGCAAAATCATGTAAAATCATTTAGTATTAAAATGTTATAAGATAAAAAACACAAAATATCAACTTTCTCTGCTATATTCTTGAAGAGCACTGGTCCACGGACTCATGGTTTGAGTTGTGCTTTTATAACAGAAACAGATCAGGAATTTGCATATTGCCGTCTGTTTTCCCCACATTCTCACAGTACAAACACAAGTAAATCTTGTCATGAACACCTAGGAAAGTGATCTTTCTAAAAATAGCAGATTTAACTAAAGATAAAACTAAAAATAGACTTTTCTTTCTTCTTCATCGCATATAGGATGTAACGGATATTTTCTTTCAGGTACTTTTTGGTGCATTAGACCTCCGTATGTTTAATTAAGATGTAGAACCTATTTTTGTCTATCTTTGCTTTAAAATCGCAAGCATCCTTTCCCCTTACGCCATATCGCAAACGGACTATCGTAATACATGATGTAGATGCTCAAAACTTCAGCGCGACCGAGCGTTATCAAAGTGCGGGTAGCGTGACCGCCGTAAACTGTAGTGAGTGTAATAAAAAATCAAATTGCTTACAAAGCTTGAAATTGTGTTCAAAGGTCAACTTTAGGTTATTTTCAAATGTATATTATGTGTTACGTATACATTCACCTTCTGTCTCGTCAGATATGATTCCATCAATCATGCCTCTAATCATATGTAATCATTTCTATTACATTTAAAATAAATTCCCATTTACTTACTCGTGTTCCAGAAGCGGAAATCGCGAGATTTCTGAACCGTTAAACGCCACCTCGCAGATCTGCTAGAATGGTTCAGTGGAGGTATTTATTCAAAACTTGAGGGAGGCGCATCTGCAGCAAGGCATTTACTTTAGGAAATAATTAATGAATAAGGCAGCGTGCGAGGCGGGTATCGCTTTTGTTTCAAAAACTTTAATAATCCGTAAATGCCACGTGACAAGTAACATGCGTATATGAAGTGAGATATTTTTATTGTTCTACTGGTAAAACATGGAAAAAAGGAAACACCCTAGAAATCCAGACATGCGTAGTTACGCAGTTGTCTCTTTATATTGTCATTTGTATAAGACGTATGCAGAGT
The DNA here is from genome assembly GCA_028565775.1 of Sternarchorhynchus goeldii. NCBI lineage: Eukaryota > Metazoa > Chordata > Actinopteri > Gymnotiformes > Apteronotidae > Sternarchorhynchus > Sternarchorhynchus goeldii. Next base: position 12,952,076 of record JAOXYF010000013.1, read on the forward strand.
CCCCTCAATCCCACCTCGTTACTGGTACAGGTCTATTTTTTACATTTTAACTAGCCTTCAGTATCCCCATCCAAAACCTGAGCATGCAAAGTTTAATCATTTACACCAAACTTTAATTAAACACTGGATAACTTTCCAAAATGCATAATGAAAATATTTTAATTTACGGTTAGTGATCATGATACAGAAGCGGTTCCTGTTTGTGGTATCAGAAACCTTACATTTTTCTGCTGTACATTATCAGCTAAAAAGTTCAAATGTAACAGGACTTTATAACAGGAGTTCATCAGTAGGGTATCAAGCGTCCAGGAGATCCATGGACAGGAAGTGCCGTCGTCCATTTTCAGGCGTCTCATTGCAAGAACCTCTGCAAAGCAGCCAACGCTCAAATTATCTCCCACAATACAAGGGCAGCTTCATTCCCCAGACACTAACAAAAATCAATGCAACTCAAGTAGTAGCAATTCACTAGTTTAAAGAGGGGGAAAAAAGCTCCTCTTTTCAGTAAATGATGACGATCCCTTCAACCTACCTGCCTCCCTGTAATTACTACATGAGTGTCCTTGACATGTGAGATCGAACTGACTACGCCTAGATAGTCACTGTCTTATTGTTCAGTCTACTGCATCTAATTAACAGGGGGTGGGGTGGGGGGGTGGAGCCTTGAGTCAGGCTCTTTTAGAAGGACAGAGATTCATTGTGGGGATTTTCTCATGTGGCTCCTCACTGCACAGGATTTTCTATTGAAAAGGAAATGGTTTATACTAGTGGAGAGCCTTATTCTGATATTAAGTGCTAAAAAAGTGGGCCTCAAGCAGTCATCTCCTAATCCGACATTTGTGCCCACAACTGGGAAATCCAGGATCACATGTAACCTCATTAGATTACTATTATTAAGTATCTACAGGTGCTGCTATAAGTACATAAGAAAGATTTTAAAATCATGAACTTACTTTCCCTCAAACACTTCACTCAACTGTAATTGGCCTACAACGGTCTGCCTGTTTTGGAAGAATCCAAGAGCAGGAGTGTGGGGGGGAGGTGGTGTGTTCACCTGCACTACGAAGGCTGCCAGCACCGCGAGCGTAGCGGCCTGCGCCAGCTTCCTCAGGGAGCCCAGGTGGACCTGTGTGAGGAAGAGCAGGCGGGCCCAGCGCAGCTTCTCCACTGTGTGGGGAGGGTAGCGCATGCCGTTCATCCGCTCCATGCCCAGACTTTTGATGAGGCAGCTGCGCAAGTGACTCAGCTGATCAAATGTATATTTGCCATGGTAACGGCCCATACCACTGTTACCTGTGGGATGGGGGAGGGGGTGAGGGGGGTTGAAGGCATGGAGTTGATGGCTCTGAGAGTTCAGGACTCTGTCTTGATAAGGGGTCGAATAGGTTACGGTCAATCATGCTTACCAACTCCACCAAAAGGCAAGTCACTGATCGTATAGTGAACAAGGCAGTCATTAGCTAGCAGTGCTCCACTGGATGTCTCTGATATCATCTTTCTGATAATCTGTGAGAGAATATGATGGAAAAATACACATTTGATGTGTAGTTATTACATATATATATTTTTAAGAAATGCATTTTATAAATCATTTTATGTAACTTGTGTACAATATAGTTTAATTACCTTATTACTGGAAGAGAAAACGTACAGTGCTAAAGGTTTCTCACGCTCATTGATAAACTGGATGGCTTCATTCACCCCCTTTACTGGGACTATGGGTAACACAGGCCCAAAGATCTCTTCCTGCATCACCTTTGATTCTGGGGCTACATCCCTTAAGACAGTAGGAGCTGATACACAAAACCATAAATACATAAACCAGTGTTACAGAAACAGATTTGGCAGCGGTTTGTCGAAACCTCAGCCAGTGTTACTTTATCAGTTTTTAACTATGATTTTATTGATATGCTGTTATTTTTTATTGATTTTTCATTTATTTTACCAAAGAAGCTTCTTACCAATGTAGCACTGGGATTCGTCGTTTTCTCCCCCTACAGCCACTGTACTACCTTCCAACAGAGCCATTATCCTCTTGAAATGATGCTGGTTGATAATGCGTCCATAGTCTATGAAAGTCTTAGGGTCTTCCGTATAAAATTCCTTTTGGTTTGAACACAGAAGTAAGTTTCAGATAGAATGTAGAAAATTAGAACTTCATGTTCCATAAGCAGAGAAAAACCAAACATTGGCAAACCTTAATGCATTTTCTAATCTCCTCCAAAACCTTGTCCTGAATGCTGGGCTCACAGAGGATGTAATCCGGTGAAATGCAGGTTTGACCACAGTTAACATACTTCCCCCATGTAATGCGACTGAGGTAGAAAAAACAACTGACATTTGAATTCTTAAAGGCATAAATATGTTACCAAAAAAAAGATTTTCATTTTCTATTTTTAAACAATGCTATCTCAAAACGCACCAAGTAATCCGTAGCACCATTGAAATTTACACATGCAGTATTTCTACACTGCATGAACACAGAGAAAGACTTTTCCTTTAAAGCAGAAAAAAGCAATTACTGGCAAGCTGGAATTGCAACAAGAGAAGCTGTGTGTGTTTAGCCATTGCCCCTTGGTAAAGGCAGTCCTCGTCATGAAACCTGGACCCTGGTGAAATATTTCCTGACTGTCTGCCTGTGATTAATCTGGAAATTAATGTTAGTGGTGCTAAAGCAAAAAGCCCGTGACAAACTCACCGGCAGGCAACTCGTATGTCACAGTCTTTATCGATGTAACATGGGCTCTTTCCTCCCAGCTCCAGAGTCACTGGTGTGAGGTGGTGTGCGGCTGCTTCCATAACCAGTCTTCCCACCGTGCTGTTCCCCGTGTAGAAGATGTGGTCAAAACGCTGTTTCAACAGCTCCTGGGTCTCTGGGACTCCTCCGGTCACCACAGGGTACATCTCCTGAAAGAATTAAAAAAAAGGTATTTCAATACAATCAAGTGCTTGAATATTCAGCAGTTGAGTGCAAAAATGTACTCAAAGTCAGATACTGGAGTTGGTTTTGACACTTAAATAGTGTAAACTGCGTTGATCTGGCAGATAGCAGTGAGGTTTATTCATGTTTTACCGGATCCAAGAAGAAAGACAAGAGCTCCAGGACTTTGGCTGTGTGACAGCTGACTTCAGATGGCTTCACCACAACTGCATTACCTACAGAAATAAAAAAAAATATTAGGCTAGAAATATTTGACTCTGCAAGCTGCAAACTGTCTGTTTCATATACTTGTAATGAAATTCTATAACACATTTCTGCAGCTGGTAGTTCTGAAGAATTTCCCAATATGACTTGCAGATAGTAGAAGTCTACATTAGTAAATGTATTTAGCTTATTTGTCTAGCTGGCAGCGCTGATGGAACTGTATACTTTACCAGCAGCAATTGCTCCTACAAGAGGCTGAAGGGTAACTGCTATGGGATAATTCCAAGCCCCGATGATGAGCACCACACCAAGAGGTTCTGGCTGGACATACACCTCATCTGAGATAGTAAGAAGGTTTTTTGCCACAGGACGAGGGGCCATCCACTCTGACAGCTTTCTGATGGCCAGTTTGATCTCTCCCTCGAGGCCAAGGATCTCATAGAGCTGTGTTCCATTCTCACTCTACATGTAAACAAAAGATCACATAAAAAGTAAACTCAACAGAAATCTTTTGCAAATTCATTTCTGTTCACCGAATAAAGTGAAATTCACCTTGTGAAGGTCCTTTTTGAGAGCATCAATAATGTCTTTCTGTTTTTCCACAATGAATTGCTGTAGGTTTTTCAGCTGCTGGATTCTAAAATCCAGGGGTTTAGATCTCCCTGTTTGGAAGGCCTTCCTGGCCTGCAGAACGACCAGTGGAAGCTGCTCTCGGGACATTCTTGATTGGCAAGAGCCGTAAAGTACCTTAATGACGGGGAAATGTTTACGAAACCCAATTAAAATAAATTAATATAAATATCCGAGCGCAGAGACAAGGTACTGTCATTAATACCATACCAAACAAAAGATAACCGAGGATAATCGTGGCTGATAATGATGGGTAATTAACAAGGAATGAACGGTATGTACACACCTGTGTTAATGACTGGGATGGCTGCGATTTTTAGGCAGCACACAACAACAGGAAATATATAAGGTTCATAAGCTTACACATTAGTTACGTTTTTGTTTTAAGTTAGCTTGTACTTTTATTTGGTCGTGCCCGTAATAACAAGTGTTTACACTCCACTTTCTACAATGAATTCAGCAGCTATTGAATTCAAAAGACTAGCTCTATTTGAGGTCAGAATTGAGAAATAACAACGTTAGGAACCGAATGTTGTAAGAAAGTAACTTACCTTGCTATCAAAAAGCAACACTGTATTAACTGAGCGACTGTAAAAAGCACGACTGTATTAACTGTGTTGAGCTTCTAAAATAAGAAAACACTATGTGGTTAGGAACCTTTAAACAACAAAGTTCGTTTTGACAGGATTTCTTCGCTTTTCTCTAGTGACTGGAGACTGTAGTAATATGTAGCACAGTGACACCTGCTGTTTACTAATGGTAGATGGAAATGATGCTACTAACTAGTTATAAAAGCTGGTAAAAAAGTATTAATTGGCTAACTACAGCTGAATAACCGATACAGTATCTATCTATCTATCTATCTATCTATCTATCTATCTATCTATCTATCTATCTATCTATCTATCTATCTATC
>JAOXYF010000013.1:12956995-12970372 GCA_028565775.1 Sternarchorhynchus goeldii
TACAGTATCTATCTATCTATCTATCTATCTATCTATCTATCTATCTATCTATCTATCTATCTATCTATCTATCTATCATTATGACAAAAATCGCAAATGAAATATATAAAATAATATTTTATAATATTTGAAAAAAATGTCTATTTAAATGTAGTGAATTTTCGGAAGTTTGGGCTTATGAAACGCTATTCGATTGTCTTGTAGTAATATGATGTTGGCACTAATGTTAAAACGAGCTTCTCTATGAAACTGATAAAATATTTTTGTCATGTTCAGTGGATTTTAATTACTGATTGCTAGTAAGCAATCGGATCATTTAAATCACGATTTACGAAGGTGGCAAAACTACACCGAATACAATTTATTTGAGGGAGGATTTCAGCCTGATTGACAACTTCTCTGTGTAGTCTGTGCACGTATACCTTCTGTAACAAACCTAATATGAAACTTTCAATATTTTTTAGAATTTTAACATGAGAATCATGGACGCCAAGGACTTTTATAAACAGTTCTTAATACAACAGAATGAGGTAGTGACATTAATAAATTGAAGAGATGCTGTAATATTCGAAGCCAACCCTGTACAAAAATAGTTTTAAGGCACTTTGCTAGTAAATGGCTTGACTAAAGATAGATTCACTGCTTCGTGAAACTAATAGATCCAGAGAGATTAACTGACAGAGGCATTGCATGTTTCAGTGGACATAGTAACCTATAGGCTAGCGGCTGTTTGGACCTTTTGTTACAATACATAACACTAACTTTTATTTATTTAATCCTATTATGTTACTATTTAATTTAAATCTTGGATTCAATAATGAAATCCCTGCGGAGACTACAATAAAATATTGCTGCGAATATAATATTAGTATTTAGGATTTTCAAATATTTATTTTTCCTCCAAACTGTTAGTGTAGTATGAATATTCACCAACAGGTGGTGCAATTGAAGCTGTTGAATGTTTCAATTGCTTTATTGAATAAATGTTCCCCGTTAACGGGCCAACGGTCTCATTCTGTCAAACGTTCATTCCTTGAGTACGTCCTACTTTTAATTGACCTTTTATTGCCTGTTATGTTGGACTACATATTTTCTTGAGATAGATAGCTATTCTTTTGATATATAGTCTTCATTGTCATTGTGTAGTACAACGAAAACCCCTTAGAGACTACCATAAAATATAATTACGAATAAAATATGGTTATGAATAGCTCTTTTTTTAAGAATGACTCATACTCTAACACAGGCTGAGGGTATATTAAACTCACATGAATATAGACCATACACTGATAAGCATAAATATTTTAAAAAAAATACCATTTCCATATAGTCACTGTGTTTATGATATACTGGGACTATCGTTTGTGGCGGAGGGAGACGCAAATAGACACGCGGAGGTACACACATCATGAGGGGATGCTCATTTTGTTGAGCGATGTACTTACGTCAAGTCTGTCTTAAACGGGGATCGGTGGAGGATCCTGGCATATTGTTGAACATAAAGACATTAATGGAGTATTATTTCTTTTAAGCTGTAACGTTATTTTCCAAGGAGCAAAAGCACTTGCTTATAAGAGGATAACACTGAGCCGAGAGACCTAAGGAAGAAAACGGACAGTGCAGAATGTGAGCTGTAGAAACGATAACCTAAGTAACCTCCTAGTCGAGCTGGATGTCTTAATGGATCTGAAATATCGCACATCTGGGAACTGTCAAGGATTTTAACAACAGTCGATGGACTAACTTCACATAACAACATCGCTATCATAGCTAGCTAGGATGTTCATTGTTTGTACACTCACTGTATGTTGCTTTCACAACTGGGTACAATGTCATAAAATTGGATACCTTGCTGTCTAGCTACTTATCAGTATATTTTGTATATTTAGTTGCATCGTGCTGTTTTTTTTTTTTTAGCAGACTTGCATTCCTAAGAATATCCCATTTTTACATCGTATGTTTTTTTTTTAAAAATATTTTATTTTGTCCTTTTTGACGTCCAGCCGACTGCTAGCATGGGCAACACTCAAACACTGCGCTTCATTATTGATTCAGCTCCACACCAAAAGCCCAGGCTTGTTTAGCTTAACTTAGCCGATAACCTGCTTTTGTTCCTGCATTACTGCTGAACTGACATCATGCTGGGTGTCAGCGCACCGAAGACGTCGAAGTCGGTCCCATCGGAAATGCAGTGCGGCGTGAAGAGGTTTAGCGAACCGGGTTGCTAGCTTGGATAGCTAACTAGGTCAGAAAATGACAGGTAGGTCAGAGGACTAAGCTAGCTGGCTGAGCTAGCAGGCTAACAACACCACGGCCGCGTCCCTGCTGCAGGGTGCGCTCTAGCGGTTGAGCCGTCTTAACTAGGACGGCCAGAGAAAGATCGCATTAAAATTGTCTAGGAAGCCGCCTTGCTTAGAGTCGCACAAAGGAGTATGTTGGAGTATTATTAAGGATGATTTGAGATTTATTATTTAATATTGGAACCCAGTGCTTGTTTTGTTGTTGTTGTTGTTGTTGTTGTTGAACTCATAGTGTAGTTTGGATGGCAGATATTTTGTATTTGGAGCTGGCCGGAATATTGGGAATGGTCAGGTTTTCAGCAGCCTGCGTTTTGGTTTAGCTGGTTAGATCTTGCAAGTCGGCAAGAAAACTCGCCCCCCCCCCTCTCCCTTCAAAGTGAAGCACCTCGGCGTCAGTTACGGTTGAACATCACTGGACACCCACTGTCAGAAATGGAGACCGTGGGAGACTTTGAGTACAGCCGAAAAGACCTGGTTGGACACGGAGCCTTCGCAGTTGTTTTCAAAGGAAGACACAAAAAGGTAAATGAAGTAACACGCTGTCTTCACAGTTATTACTTCGATGGTCTGTTTAATGTCCAGGCGCTGCAATGACAGGGCATCTCTGTTTACTGATGCGTTTTGTAAATCTGGGTCAGTGCTTATTTTTGAAAGATCAGCATGATTTTGATAAATACGTCTCTATAGAGATCATTAATAAATACCATATTGCGTCATTTAGCAAAACAATCAGTTGTGGGGTTTTTTTCCCCCCCCAATGTGACGGTAGCTATGTTTTTATACAGCCAGTATAAGGTATGTGGAAGAACGAGCCATTCATTCATAAAACGGACTCAGTGTAAAAGACTCCTGACGTAAGTGGATCAGTCATGTCTCGGCCGCGTTTACGTATCGAACACGATGGATGGAGGAACTGACAACATTTTATTATCATTTCTTCATTCATTTCTCCAGGATTTCTCTCCATTTGTGCATGTTTCATAGAAAAAAAAAACAGTTCAAGTAATGTTTTTTCCAATCTGCGCTAGATGTCATAACAGACATTACATGTTTGGATTTGTTGGTTGATTGCATACGTTCACGTAATCTGTTCTGAAGATGTTATACAGTAAATGGTCTACATTATCGTTATATCTGCGTATGTAGTGCTGCATATTTCACTAGGCAATTTTGGTTCCTTGAAGGCAGAATTACATTATAACCCCTAGCTTGCTGTGAACCTCATACTGATCAGCCATAATACTAAAAACACCTGCCTAATATTGTGCGTTTCCCTCTCGTACTGCCAAAACAGCTCAGACTCTTCTGTGATTGGACTCCTCTGAAGGTGTCCTGTGGTACGAAGATGTTAGCAGCAGATTTTTTAATCCTTTGAGTTGCGAGATGGGGTCTCCATGGCTCGGGCTTGTTGCTCGATTGGATCGAGACCTGTGAAACCTGGAGATCAAGTCAATACCTTGAACTCTGTGTCATATTCCTAAAATCAACTTGTACATTGTGACGGGGTTTGTTATCCTGTTGAAAGAGGCAACTGCACTTAGCAAATACCTTTACCATGAAGGGGCATACTTGGTAAACAGCAGAGTTTAGGTAGGCACTAGATGTCAAAGTAACATCCACATACTTGCCAGGACCCAATGTTTCCCAGCAAAACATTGCACAGAGCATCACACTGCCTCATCTAGCCTACCTTCTTTCCATAGGGTGTCCTGGTTCCTCTCTCTTCCCCAGGTAAAAGACACACATACACACACACACACACACACACACACACACACACACAGCCCACCATCTACTTGAAAAAAAAATGTGATTCATCAGACCAGGCCACCTTCTTCCATTGCAACACAGTTCACTTCTGGTGCTCACATGCCTATTGTAGATGCTTTCAGGAGTGGACTGGAGATAGGAGTTCTGACACCTGAAAGTCATGCAGTGAAGGTTGAAGGCTAGTTCACCGGTTGCCCTGCATTGGATAACAGGTGTAGATACTAACCACTGCATACCAGGAACATCCCACAGAACTGCTGTTTGAGATACTCTGACCCAGATGCATAGCCATCACTAACCCTAAACCTAATTTGGCCCTCGTCAAGGTCGCTCAGATCCCTACACCTACCCAGTTTTGCTGCTTCCAACACATCAAGAACTGACTGTTCACTTGGGGCCTAATATATCCCACCCCTTCACAGGTGCCATATTAACGAGATAATCAGTGTTGTTCACTTCACCTGTCAGTGTATTTAATGCTTTGGCTGTTTGGTGTGCAGTGCTTAACTTAAAAATATCGCTTAACATGTGATCAAATACACTAGTTGGTGCATTTTCTACGAACGTAGAAAATTCTTCTGAATGAATGCCAACGTCATTTAAGTATTATTAGGGTGTATACAAAAGGCACGACTGAGTAGTGATATAATTACAGAGGGTGTTATTCCTGTTTCAGTAGGTTGAGTTCCAAACACAGTTACATTGCAATTCCACAAGATCCACCACACTTTTGCCATAATAGCTTTTGCAGCACCTGCCAAACTGTTTTCAAAAACAAAGAGGAAAAGCCAAATACGTGGTCAGCCGTACCCTTAACCGTATGAATGGCAGGAGTCCTGCTGGCCTCTCGAGTGTACATCTCCCCTCTATAGACGTGGCTCTAACTGAGCGAGCTTCTCACTTCTAATACTCGTCCCGTTGTTTGTGAACCGAGGCAGAATTGCTGAACAGAGGCTGGATAAAATGGGTAACATTGACAAGCAGGTCAGAAGCACAGTGTGAGAACGTTTCTGCATTGAAATATGGCACTAATGGTTTTGTTTTGTAGATTTCTCTCTTGCCATGTGGAAAATGCCGTTTCAGTTTGATTCAGGCCCAGTGCAAGAAAGACATTAAGCTTAAATGATCATGAATCATTAAACCTGTGGGCAGAAAATTAATTTCAATTTTTGAGTCCCAAGGACAACTGTGGTAGTAACACAGTAGTCAAGTGTTTTTATATTATAATAGAAAAAAGCTTTAGAAGGAAAAGATAATAGATATCCGTATAAACGTATTTAACTTAATATTTGCATTACTTATATCGTCATATGCAGATTGATTTTCTTATCTACCTGTAGGTTGTTTGTGTTGGTACTTATGTAATGTACAGAGGTTCGTTCAGGTCGAAGTTTGGGTGAACGTCTCAGTTGTTTTTCTACTAAAGCTTTGGCTAGATTAAATAAAAGTTTGTCTATGGATTAGATGATTTGTAACTCATCTAACACACAGACACACACACACACACACACACAAACGCTCTTCTCTCGCAGATGGTCATTGGCTGAAAAGGGGTCACCCTGCGGTCACATAGTCTTCCTGCTTGGTCCTGAGCACGTCTGGTTGAGGCGTCTGTCACTCAGGCGAGCAGACGGATGCCGCTGTGTGTGATCCCTGGGAGAATACCCTATTAACCCAGATTTATGTGACGAGTACCTTCCTGTTCAACGGACGTCCGTTCAGGTGGTCCACTGTTATAGTCATCGATGAGCTTAAAGCTGTTTGTTATTGGGTGATTGTTTCTTACCCAGGCTAAACGCCTCACTGTGCCTAAAATCTCTTTATCACAGTGGGTTTAATGCACTGCCCTCTGCCAAGTCACATGGTCAGAATGGATATTGTGTTCCTAATCAGAGTAGGCCTTTAGAATTCCATTCTGTGGTGCTAAGCTTGAAGAGACCTCACTAAAGGATCTGTGATTGTAGTTGTGCAGAGAATTTTACTAGGAACAATGACTAACCTGCCTTGATGACAAAGAAGAAACAATTGATCTCGTTCAGTATATTGTACCACCTATTTCTGTCTTTACCATCTGCACACTGTATACATTCAATCATCCCTTTCCCTCTTTTTATGTAAATCCATTATTAGAAGAACGACTGGGAGGTTGCTATCAAGAGCATTAATAAGAAGAACCTCTCCAAGTCCCAGATTCTGCTTGGGAAGGAAATAAAAATTCTGAAGGTGAGTCATTTGTCACAGTTTAAGGAAACGACAAAGGAGCTAAACCAGACAAACGCCGAACCCCACCTGGTGACTTTCTTCAGACAGACCTTCAGATCATCTGTCTTTTTTTGTTTTTCTGTAGGAGCTGCAGCATGAGAACATTGTGGCACTCTACGATGTCCAGGTGAGCTAGTGTGGCCAGGGCACCTCTGGACAGAAGGTGGCTGACAAGTTCCTCTTCTGTCTGCTAAATGTTTTCTCTCCTTACTGACTTTGAAAATACATGTGCAAAGATACTTTGTTGCTGGTTTATAACCATTAACCAGGAGACAAGTCTTGCTGTTACATAAGAGCTTCTCTCACGTGATATTGCATGACATTTATCCTTAATTATTTTGCATTGTGAATGATGTCATTGGACAGGTCATGCATGTGGTATTGTTGATATACAAACTGTAATCAAGGGAGAAACGTTCGCCTCTGACGCTATTGCGTTTTACAAATGAAGGTGATTCATGTCAGTAAATAATATTTAACGGCACATACCTGACTGCAAACGTCAGAAGTCAGCATGTTTCGTTAGATAGCTTGGGTCCTTTTTCCTCCGCGTCCTGAATGTGTCTGTCCACCTGAAAATACTGACCTTCCACATGCAGGGGTGTTGGAGGCTGTGGGTCACTCCTCTGGCTGAGAGGCGTGGCTAACGCTCCGTCTTTGCACCGATGTCCGTGGCGAGATGAATAAGAGTGGATTCTGAGAGGAGTGCCAACCTTTCAGGCCAGCCCACGTGGGCTTAATTGTCATCCTGATTCAGGAGCCCCATCCACTGTTCTCTTTGTGCTTTGAGGAGAAAATAGACCCACATTTGGGTGCACTGGAGAGTTGTTGAATATTCTATATCCTGCTCTTCCCACGTAGTGCATCTTCCTGTCCTTATGTAACACTCCCACCTGAGCCCCACACGGTGCCCACAGGGCCTTTTTGAGCTGCCACTTTCCTCCTTTAATTCGTCCCGCTTCAGTGAATCCCCGGTGTGCCCACTCCATAACGCACCAGTCACAGCAGTGATCGCCTCCTCTTTTCACTGAAATGGTGTCTTTGTGTGGCTTTCGCAGCCATGCGTCTGTGTTTCGGGGGAAGACTTCTCAGCTGTCTGTGCGGTGATTTCTCACGGCTTCACAACTGACCTGGCTCTGATCTCGCATTGTGCAGATCTTGCGTGGGTGGGACAAGTAACGTGATTGTGCTGTGGCTAACACAGCTTGTGTGATTGTGCTGTGGCTAACTCAGCTGTGTGATTGTGCTATTTTTGTCCCAGTAGGTTGATTTATTTACTGGGGTTTGTTTTCTGAATCCAATCGGAGAAGTGAGAGACTCCAGTGGTGTGTTGCCGACACATTAGCTGTTTGTGGTGATGCCACGGACTGCCACTTGACCAAGGTGGCATAAACACACATGTACTTGAGGACAGTTGCTAATTGCCATTTGTCGCTGTGGTTTATTATGAGAAAGTTGAGGGCCCTTGGTCAGAAATCAGGACCAGGGTCTGTTGTTTCTCAGCCCTTCCTGGATGAAGCTGTACGTAGCGCAGTGGATCGTTGGCGATCTTTGCTGGAACGTTCCTCGGAGTCTGGGCTACGGCACGTGTGTTGCCACCTCTTCCTGGGAGACGTTAACAGCCGCATTAATGGCGGTGGCAGATCGGGAAGGCCTGGTCTTCACCCATGTGTGAGTGTGAGGGTGGGCTTAGATCCCGCCAGTGTGCCTTGCTAATGGAAGCCATTAAGAACTCAGCCACAGACGCTGAAGTCATCACATTTCAGTGGGGTGGGGGGATGGAGGGAGTGTGAACCAGGGCTAATGGCAAGGAGCTTTATGCAGCTGCAGATCGACGTCTAAGTGAGCACACGTTCACCTGCTCTGGTGATCAGGGAGCTAATGAAATCTTTTCTAGTATAATTATTTCTTTTCTTTTCTGGTTGGCACTGAGCGTTAGAGCCGAAGCTCGGTGCAGAGTACAGGGCGCTTCAAGGTCTGTAACGAAATGGCGAATGCCCATCTGAATGCCCAGCCTGCGTTTTCCTCTAGCAGCGCAGTTAAAAATGTTCAGCTGTGTTTTTGTGGCTCAGCTCAGTATGTGGTGGGGGATGGAACATGAACCTCACAGACACATGGCGGGGGGGCTCTCCCAGACCTTAAACTGCACCCTTACAGATTCACCAGCTTCCTGCAGTAGAACGCAGTGTTCCAGCTGTGAGGGGCTTTTGCTCTGTTATTGCTCTCCAGTTCTTGGAAATGAGTGGGAGGAGTTTGCATGAAGGAACAGGCTTTGAACACGAGGAGCGGGGAGGGTGGGGAGGAGGAGGAGGAGCTGGAGCTTTTCAGGAACGCTTCTCTCGTTTCCAGCACGGCATGGAGTAAAAGCCTGGAGGTGCAAGCACAGAGGAGGTCACTGGCTGTCTGGAAGGCAAACGTGCACTAACGTTAACGCCCAGTCAGATGCCTTTCAGGGGCTTTGCGCTTTCTCCCTCGCAGTTATCTGAGATCACAAGCCCTGTGTTTTTGTTTATCATATACGTCCTTTCCTGGAGCCCCCTGAAATCCATGGAGGCTGTATGTGTGATCATGGGCTCTGTGACGGTAGAACAAACAGGAACACATGGTCCAGGGTGTGTATAAGGGTGTGTGCGTGTTTTGTGCATGCGTGTATGGCATGCTTCATGCATGTGTGTGTGTGTGTGTGTGTGTGTGTGTGAGTGGATGTTTTCATAGATAATTCAGATCAGTTCGAGCACAGTTTGTGTCGTTCCACTGTGTGCGCTGGTGGGTGGTGTTCCCCATACCAGCCCGTCACACTGGATCCTCATACGCTGAGCTCAAAGGTTTCTCACGGTCTGAAAACACTGCTGTAGTCATTTACATCCTCACTGTCAACAACATACCAATGAAACAACATGCCATTGTGTAGAGAGGGCGTCCAGGCACAGTTTCTGGGTGCTTCATGGAATGGTTTGAATTACTTAGTACTGTGGGGTCTGTTGTGTGTTATTTAATGACTAATATGTCATATTTCTAAATGTTTTTCCAAGTCAAGCATATCTGTTAGCTTTCAGTGATAAATATTCAGTTCATGTATGTTTGTGCGTGTTTGTGTGTGTGTGTGTGTGTGCGCGCACTTCTAACATATGTAAATGGTTTGTATGTCTGGTTCTTGTCTAGAACTGTATTAATCAACTGTAATGGACACTCTGGCCACAAAGAGCTACAAAAACATTTATTTATTTTTTATGATAAGCTAAATGTGTTTTTGGGGTAGGCAGGTATTAACAATGTATTAACCGATGTATTAAAAACTACATAGTTCATAATGTTATTGTGAATATGAATTTAGAATACTACGTAGGGTTTGATTTAACAAACTTATGTAAGCACCCTTGTTTTGATATTGTCTGGGTTTTAACACTAAACAGTAACTGTATCAGTGCTTCTTTTAACTTCTCACCATGTATCATTGTGTAAACACGAGCTACAGTTCAGGTGGCAGAGAGATCACAGCTCCTGCTTCCGTTGGTTTGTTTGTTTGTAGTTTTTCTTTTTTCCGTCCCAACCCACACTTGGTCAACAGGTTCACTCAGGCATCTCACATCCGTGTGTGTGTGTGTGTGTGTGTGTGTGTGTGTGTGTGTGTGAGAGAGAGAGGGAGAGAGAGAGAGAGCGAGAGAGAGAGCTGTAGGCCCTTGGCGAACGCTCTGCTTTACGTAGCCAAAACATGCTGTTATTCAGTGACGTAGTCATGACGTTGTTCCTCCGTCCCAAGCTGGTGTCCAGTTTGGTCACCATTCCTGCTCTTCCCCTCTCTTCTCCCCTCCCTCCGCTCCAGCTGGCTGCCAGCGTTCTTGCTCTTCCCCTCTCTTCTCCCCTCCCTCCACTCCAGCTGGCTGCCAGTGGCCCATTATGTAATCTGTCCGATGGCCTTTGAGGCCGCTCACGCAGAGACTGGCCCCGGTCCCCTCTCACGCCCAGGTCCAGCTGGGGGGGAGCCAGCCTGCTCCACTCCACCAACACGAGGTTTGTGACGCGAGCTGCACCTGGGCCAGACTCACCGGACCCAGATACTGCCGGAGGAGTCATTAACAGAGAGTAATGAAGGCTTGCACATACTGCTGGAATGAATACTGGGTTCTGAAGGGGCCGCTGAGATCTCTGACTTGGCCAAATGAAAAGCCTCAAGCTCAGGCTTTATGTATGTAAATTCTACCGAGAAAACGTCCTGTATGAGGGAGCTAATGAGGCTCAGGACCAGTGCAGCTTATATGGTCACTGGATCGTCGACTGCCCTGTGTCACCACTCTCTCCTGCATATTCAGTCACAGCACACAAAATGGCCACGCTTTGCTTTGTAATGGCCCCGTCCAGAGTGGAATGAAGGCTAGTGGCTCACACAGACTCAGTCTGGGTCACAGAAACAGTCTGGGTCTCATTTCTCCTTCCTGCTACATATCTGAATGTTACCTGCTGTGTTTGGCCAGTATCCATCAGCTGCGTTTGTAAACATGAACAGATATGACTTTGGTTAGTGCGTGTTTACCAGTCAACACATGCGAAATCTAACACAGGCTGTGTGGGAAATGTGTCTTAAAAGCCTGGATGTTCATGCAGATAGAGAAGTAGCACAGGCCTTGAGCTCTGACTTGCTTGTTCGTAAGCAGAAAGTTCTAGATAACATTCATGACCCAAATAACCTTCTATTGCAGACACTGATAGGTACGTAACTAAGCATTTCATGGTTACAGTGAATTTAAAATGTCTGATAAATCTCTTAATCATGATAGCAATGGAGGATCAGTTGGAATCTTTTTTTTATGTAAGAGGTTTAGGCAGGTTTAGGTTGGTGATGTTCAGATGGGTGGTGCTTTGTGTTCATCACAGGGTGTGGTGAACGTGGTGAGGGGAAGGTGGGGTCCTGTGCCCAGGGTACTTGGTGGGTCACTTGTGTACCAGACTAATGCCCTGCTGGATGCCCTTTTTGCCCCCTTAAAGGAGAATGACAGGCCTTCAAGCACGACCCCTTCCACAGGGGTGGTACTGTGTGTCCAAACAGTGCTCTACCGTCTTGAAATCCAGTCTGATGGGTTTATGATAGCTGCATGGTCTTAGTATGTGTTTGGACCCTTGGCTAAGGTTAGGAGCATTAGGAGCCTTAGATCTTAAACTTGACTTCAGGTCTGTAGGGTAGGAGAAACTGTGAGTGTGTTTATGGCAACACAATTCCTGCTGGAGGCCTGTTCTTGTAGCCATGTGACGTGACTAGGGAACGATAAACAGTATGTTGCTTTAAAGTGAGAGGTATAAAGTGCTGTCTTCTGTTTTCTTCTAGGAAACACCTAATTTTGTGTTCCTGGTAATGGAGGTGAGTACACTGTGTATATTGTCATTAGCCCCCACCCCCATCTCTCTCTCTTCCTCTCTGTTTCTCTCTCTCTCTCTCTCTCTCTCTCTCTCTCTCTCTCTCTCTCATTCTCATTCTCAGTGTCTATTTCCCCTCATGTCCTTGGCGTCTGTGTCCAGCGTAGTCATGTGACCCAGTGTGCAGAGGCCCTGCACCGTATTGCTCAACACTAGAACGATCGGCGAAAGAACAAACTCATAACCTCAAGTGGTCAAACTAAAAATACCATTTCAGGGAAGTGTGTTCACAAAAACAGTTTCAACAGCCTTTCTATCAGCTCTTATCTTTCATTTATAATGTCGTTCTGACACCTCACATACCAGCTGATAAACGAGCAGCCACCTGATTCTTGTTTACAAGAGCTGCCTTGGGCTAAGGTGAAAGCCTGCTTTACTGTTTGAGTGTTTTGCTCAGAGACGGTCCACACCTCATCCTGCCCCTGCAATCAGCAAGTGATTTGCAGTGCAGACGGTTAGTTCTGCTGCAGGCGGCTCCAGCCCAGGGTCTTCAGCGAGTGTGTAATTACCCAAGATCCTGCAGACCGCAATGACCTCAGTCAAGTAATGCTGACGGAACAGTGCTGTAAAATCGTCCGATCAGCACATCGTGTAATTATCAAAGGGACTAACTGAGGAGTACGAGCTCACTGGAGGAGTGTGAGGAGTGAGGAGAGCCAGCTCTCTGGAGGAGTGAGGCATGAGGGGTCCTCGCTGGGTCCTTTTTTTTGCAGTGGAGAACACTGTCGTGCCCCGAAGATGCGACCTGCTGGGCTTTTGTGCCTCTCCTCCAGCACTTCCTGGAATAAGGAGATTAGCTGGGCTCTGGAAGGAGGCTGCACAGCTGTAGCACTCCATCACTCTGTCAGATTAATTGAACAGCATATTGTTATCCATACTTTATATTACCCAGGCTAACACACAGCAGCTCATTATCACGACCTTCCATCGCCGCCTCTCTGCGCTCGTCTACATGCCCTTCCATCGCCGCCTCTCTGTGCTCGTCTACATGCCCTTCCATCGCCGCCTCTCTGTGCTCGTCTACATGCCCTTCCAGCGCCGCCTCTCTGCGCTCGTCTACATGCCCTTCCAGCGCCGCCTCTCTGTGCTCCTCTATGTCACCTTGCTTCGCTGCCTCTCTGTGTTCGTCTATGTGACCTTGTATAAGGTGCATGCAGAGTTTAGAATTTAAATGAGTATTTTTGCGTGTCTTGCTGCAGTACTGTAATGGAGGGGATCTGGCTGACTATTTACAAGGTAAGCAATTTAAAAAATGTCCAGATCTTTAAGGGGTGTGGTGGGAGTGTTGATGAAAAGCTCGTCTGCTGGTCTTGCACTAATGTGACCTAGTAATGCATGTTACTGAGCAGTGTGGAGGCGTGTGGCTCAGGACTGCAACTGCAGGTTCTGTTCTTTACCCCAGTCCCCAGCCCCAGACACTCTCTGCAGTCTGTCAGAGTCAGAGAGACTTTTGAGTTTCTAACAGAGTGTACATGGGTGTGCATGGGTGTGCATGCATGCGTGTGTGTATATGTGTGTGTGTGTGCGCATGCGTGTGTGTGCGCATGCGTGTGTGTGTGTGTGTGTGTGTGTGTGTGTGTGTGTGTGTGTGTGTGTGTGTGTGTGTGTGTGTGTGTTTGAGAGACTGTACCTTTGT
>JAOXYF010000013.1:12970483-12990932 GCA_028565775.1 Sternarchorhynchus goeldii
TGTGTGTGTGTGTGTGTGTGTGTGTGTGTGTGTGTGTGTGTGTGTGTGTGTGTGTGTGTGTGTGTGTGTGTTGCAGCATCTACGTGCTAGCTGTACTCTGATCTCTTCTGCTGTGATCTATTCTCAGAGCTGTGCACAGGTGAACTCTCTCACGTCAGATGGTTCGATGCAGCCTGTCTCAGCCTCTCTAACGCCCCACTCACTAATTATGCAATTGTTCTGCAGTTATACAATACCTAGAGTACTTCTTCTTCATGTGTACTGCAGAGACTTGCTCACTTGTCCTTCTCTGACTCCTGCTGCTTTGGGATTCGTATTAGATCCGTTGAGGAGAAATTGCTTTGTTTACAGACTGGAGGGTGAAATGCAATCCTCTTAACAGCTTAGTGGATTAGTGGTGTTTTGTTGTAACAGGAACCAGTGCAGTGTCGTGCTACGCAACATGGACTTTAAAGTCCATTCAATCTTCATACATGACAAGGTTACAGTAGATCTGAACATGGTCTTGAGTCAGTTCAGGGCATACGGCAAATAAATCGACACAGTCTTGACCTATTAATGCAAACGTTAATAGATGTCAAGGGACGTGGGGCCCACTGTCTACAGCTGCAGTGTGCCCGCGCCTGATGAATGCTACCAGCCACTGAGCAAGGGAACATGGGTATTGTAGTCCGTATGAGCGAACCATGACCTTTCCTGAGCGCTCTGTGTCGTTGCAGCCAAGGGCACCTTGCGCGAGGACACGCTGCGCGTGTTTCTGCAGCAGATCGCGGCGGCCATGCGCGTCCTGAACAGCAAGGGAATCATCCATCGAGACCTGAAACCCCAGAACATCCTGCTGTCCTACGCCGGTCGCAGGAAGTCCAGCGTCAGCGGCATTCGTATCAAAATCGGTAATCGGAGACAGACGCTTCCGTCGCTACATGCGTTTGTGGGCCCTGATATGGGCAAAAATAACAGCTCCCGTGCGTCTTGCACGGCGGGGTTCACCTAAGGGTCTGTTCTGGATCTCGTGTGTCTGATTCACTAACTTTGGGTCGTTTCTTGCAGCTGACTTCGGCTTCGCCCGATATCTCCACAGTAACATGATGGCTGCCACGCTCTGCGGATCGCCCATGTACATGGTGAGAGTCCGGACAGCGTCCAGGCGACTGTGAGGTGTTGTGAGGTGTTGTGAGGTGTTGTGTGGTATTGTGAGGTATTGTGAGGTATTGTGAGGTGTTGTGAGGTGTTGTGAGGTGTTGTGAGGTGTGCCGTTGTGCACTGTTGCTTAACCACGCGTCGCGGTTCTCCTCTCCAGGCCCCAGAAGTGATCATGTCCCAAAACTATGATGCCAAGGCAGACCTGTGGAGCATCGGGACTGTGATCTACCAGTGCCTCGTGGGAAAACCCCCCTTCCAGGTGTGAGTCTAGTTAAAGGCACTTGCCAGTGAAATGTTTCTCTCCAGAAAATGACTTCTCTCCAGTAGCATTAGAAATGATTATATTATATACTTTATTATAGTGCTGATTATATTATACATATGATTATAGTATTGATTTATATTATATATAAATATGATTATAGTGTTGATTTATATTATACATATATGATTATAGTGTTGGTGTTTTCCCAAGTCAGATAAGATTGGATTTAGTTTTGCGGCCAATCAGAAATATGGATATAAAAAATGAGAGACTTTACATCTTCATTTCTGTTAATAATATAATAAAAATAACAATGTAACAACCTAACAACAGTAATAATAACAATCATGATAATAACAGCATCAGTAACAATATAATGTGTGAGCAGTAGTCTGGTGGAGTAGTATGTGGTTGTAGATTGTTCATACTAATTTAATACTTAATTTAATAGTTATTTTGTTCCCCGACAGGCCAGCAGTCCCCAGGACCTCAGGATGTTCTACGAGAAAAACAAGAACCTGGTACCAAAGTAAGATCTCTCTTCCATCACAGAGACGTGTAGCGTAATCTGCCCTCCGTTGACCTCCTGACTAAAGCGACCTTCCTCCTCCTTGCTCCCAGCGTCCCGAGGGAGACGTCAGCCCAGCTTACGGAGCTTCTGCTTGGCCTGCTGCAGCGGAACCAGAAGGACCGTATGGACTTTGGTGAGTGGCTACCTCCTCCCCGCTCTACCGCTGCGCTCGAGGCCTTGCGTAACTGCTCTCTGTGCTCCTCACAGATGTGTTCTTCAGCCATCCCTTCCTGGAGCAGCCGTCCTCGATGAAGAAATGTGAGAGCGACACCAGTCCCGTTTCACCTTAACGCCAGGTCGGCCCCGGACGCGGCAAATAAACGAATACCCCTTCTCTCCTTACCCAGCATGCCCGGTTCCGGTACCTGCCTGCCCTGGCTCAGTGTCGGACAGCGCGTGTGGCAGCTCGCCGTCCTGCCGCTACGTTTCTCCTCCGGTAAGCCCCTCCCCCTCAGATGACTGATGCGACCAACGCTTGTGTCTCGCTCTGATCTCGTCCCTCCCCCCCCCCCAGTCTCTGGCGGACGTGCAGGTGCTGCCCGACGACGTGCTGTCCTCTCCTCCGCTCGGGCCACCCAACTACCTCCAGCTGTCCAAGGAGTCCGGCGGAAGCACCAGCAGCAAGAACTCGTCCTGCGACACGGACGACTTTGTTCTGGTGCCGCACCTGTCTGGGGAGCAGTCCTGTGAGTGAGACCTGCATTCTGTGTGTGTGTGAGTGTGTGTGTGTGGGTGTGTCTGCGTGATTTTGGGCGTATGTGTGATTCTGCAGGCGGGTGTGTACGAGATTCTGCGGGCGGGCGTGTGATTGTGTTGAAGGCGTATCAAGGCGTGCGTGCAAGAGTGTTGTGGGTTTTACTCACTCCTGTGTTGTCCTCAGATGACCTGCCCTTGGCTGCCCCCGGACGCAGACCCTCCAGTGAGTTTCTGCTGTGTGGAGGGTGAGTACAACAACACTGCATGTTGCCATGGCAGCACCATGATGCCATTAGTCAGTCATACTCCAGCTCCCACCACTCCAAAGCACCCTGCTGTGTGCAGGCTTGTTTGTGCTGAGGATGTCAGTGGAGATATTTTCAGCACTGTGCCCATCTGCAGCTATTTGATCATGAAGGTGGAAAAGAGAGAACGGATTCCATTATGGCAATATGACCTAGTGTGACGTGTCTGTTATTTCTGAACTGAAGTTAACTGCTGTGGCCAGCCGGCGGTGTGAATCACAGTACTGCCAAAGAGGTCCTTGTGTGTGTGAACTGTCACACGGTTTAGTCATACAATAGCAGCTGTTTATATATGGCACACAAATGAGGAAAAATGTCTCATTCAACAGATGTGTCTATCTGAGTATGGTTCAAGTAATATTGTTGGAAAACGTTTTCTGTCGACATGAAAGTGATGTATCTCTCTCAGCTCCGTCCTCTAATTTTGGCCCATTAGTGTGTTTTTTTGTGAACTGAAACTGTCAAAGGAATGTGGAATAAATGCAGTGTCTCGGAGAACAGTGCTCGTTACCTCAACTGATGGTGCACCAACTCAAAGCCACTTCCTCCTGTTTCCTCTTCTGCACGAGTGTTAAACACGTTCACCCTACCGCCTGCCTGTTCCATCTTCTCTGAACACACACACACACACACACACACACACACACACACACACACACACACACACACACACACACACACACACACACACACGGGGCTGATCCGCACCAGTCTTTGTCGCTGGTTGTCATCCTTCTCCCCTGAATCCTGCGTCTCTCTGAGCACTGGCCTCCCAGCGATCTGTGACGGGTTGCTCAACATGTTTGTGTGTGTGAGCTCTGAACCAGCACCTTGGGAGTTCGCCAGGTCCTCCAAGAGAAAGCCTGACTTTTCCCAGAGCTCTGGAACACGGATTCACGTGCCGTCCCCGTGAAGCAGACTCTGAGAGTCCCAGGAACGAGAGCCAGTGCTGCTTCTGTCACCACAGACATCTCTGAGGTGGCGGGTGGCGTGTTTGATGAGGTTTAATTGGCTATTTTTTTTAATTGATTTCTTTTCTGGGTTTGTATTCCAGTTTCAGTGGCTTGTAAAATTTGGTTAGTGTTTGGCAGGCTTTGACATTTTTTTAAAATTATTTTTAGAACCAGAGTTACTTTTTCTTACTGGACATTTTTGCGTTTTGTTGCGCTGTGCCATGCTGACCCGACTCTGGCCGAAGATAAAGAAAGAGTCTCTGTTTTCTTCAGCCTCGTGCGTGTCACGTGTGTGCGCGCTTTGCTCTGCTCTTTCCTTCCAGAACCTTCCCCCCTCTCCCACTTAATACACAAAGTCTAAAGCTCAACCTTTTTTCCTTGTACATTTTCTTATAGTTCACCCTTTTCACAAAGTGACCTGTAGATGTACGCATTCATAACCCACTTATGACGTCTTTTCCAAAGACGTTTTGTTCCCTGTAACAATAAAAACAAAAAGAATGCAAATGAGCAGGTTTTTTTCGGTTTTTTTACTATTTTTTTTTTAATTCTCTGCCCGTGTGACTGTTGAAAGTGGGAGGCACCAGCACGTGTTATTGGCCCAAGGTTCAGCCCACATCGTCACTGGACCAGCCCTTAGCCCCTCCCTCCTTCCCAGTGATTGGCTGGAGCCACGTGTTTACAGTTTTTCCTCTTCCCTCTGCTGCATGGCCAGGCCCTTTATACAGGAAAAGAAGTTTTTCATTCTGTATTTGCCGCGGTTTGCAAACAAAGAACTCTGCTCTGAACTCTGTCTCTTCTATCGTACTGTAGTTTATTAGGTTTTTGTTTTGTATGTATATATAATTATATATTTATAAACACATGGCTTTCATAAAAGAAGAGGTCTGTCATTGTTGGATATGTTTTTGGAGCTCTGGGCTCTGTTAGCGTTTGGCTGACACCATGGTTCAGCTGGTGCAGAAGCACCCAGAGTGGATAACGCCGTTATTCTCCGTCGTGCCCAGGATGCCTCAGCCGCCCCCGGGCCAGACGCCCACGGCGTCTCCTCGGGCCGAGACCACCCCCATCCCGGTTCCCACGCAGGTCCGCAACTACCAGCGCATCAAGCAGAACCTGTCGAGCAGCCCCAGCGCGGCGCTCTACACCTCCCCCAGGTAAGAGACGCCACGTCTGGGAGGAGGCTCACGCTCGCTAGGCGCGCGTGGCCACGAGGGAGGTCTGTGCGTGTTTGTTTAGATGGAACAGGAACGCAGAAA
Organism: Sternarchorhynchus goeldii; assembly: GCA_028565775.1. NCBI lineage: Eukaryota > Metazoa > Chordata > Actinopteri > Gymnotiformes > Apteronotidae > Sternarchorhynchus > Sternarchorhynchus goeldii. The sequence continues at coordinate 12,975,676 of JAOXYF010000013.1, forward strand.
AGGAGAAAGAGAGAATGCAGAGTCATCCCAGATAAAGAGAAGAACACTGCGATCGGAGACTTCTGAGCTAGCTCTGTTGGCTCTGCTAGCATTACTAGTTCTGCTAGCCCGGCTGCTTGCTCTCAGAGACACTGGCAAGACTCTCACTTGTTTGGCAGCACTAAAGAAGGCCTGAGCCGGTGTTACTATTCTTTAACAAGCCCTCACAGGAGAGGTTACTGCCACATGGGTGTTTCTGTTGGACCAACCTGCCATTTAGGAGAGTCTTGGTTTTCATTTTAACCAAGAGTGGTGATGAGGAAATGCTAACCACTGCCGGAGCCCTCCTTCTGCCGGTGAGGCTGCGTGCGAGCGCGTGCTAGGTGTAATGGTGAATGGTGTCCTGTGGTTGGCCTGCAGGTCCGTCACCGTGCGTCGCTCCAACACCAGTCCTATGGGGTTTCCTAAAGTGGCCTCGATCTCCCCCAGCCCTGTAGACACGGGCCACACTGTGGGCAGACGACTTTCTACGGGCAGCTCCCGACCATACTCACCTTCTCCACTGGGTAAGGCGTGCTCTCTCTCTCTCTCTCTCTCTCTCTCTCTCTCTCTCTCTCTCTCTCTCTCTCTCTCTCTGTCTGTCTCTCTCTCTCTGTCTGTCTCTCTCTCTCTCTCGCTCTCTCTCTCTCTCTCTCTCTCTCTCTCTCTCTTTATTGACCCACATCCTTCTCTCTTGTCCTTTTATTGACTCCTTTTCCTCACACTCACTGTCCTTGAACATTGTCTTGTCTCTCTCTGAAGTGTTTATACATGTGGTTACCAAGGAGATCATTGGCAGGTGGGTGATTGTTAGTTTGAAGTGTGGATTGTGTTATCTTGTGTGTGTGTGTGTGTGTGTGTGTGTGTGTGTGTCCATCCAGTGGGGACTATTCCGGAACAACTGGGTCATTGCTGCTGTGGACATCCTCACAACCATGAGGCTCGCAGTCGAAGCTCATCTGGAGGTGAGTCTGTGTGTGTGTGTGTGTGTGTGTGTGTGTGTGTTACTGCTTTCTGATCACCTGAGCATGGCATTTTTTATACGTCTTTCTCTAAACCTGTTAACATTGCTGTGAGTCTTTGTGTTTCCTCTGGCTTCCCTTCTCCTCTGGGTCACAGAGTTTCTGTCCCAAGGGGTTGGTCTCCATAGTAACCACTCTTAGCAAGAGAGACTGCGTTTAATGATGGACTGCAGTGTTTAAACTGCCAGTGTGGGTGCAGTAGGATGTTCCGATCAGACATAACCTGCCATTGTGTGACCTGGAAACATCCATCTCCCACCTGTTTTAACCCCTCCCTTTCCTGTTTAAGCCCCTCCCTTTCCTATTTTCTTCAACTGACATTCTGTGTATCAGATTCTTATAGCAGGGGTCATAAACTCTGCAAACTGGAATACTGGTAGTAGTTCCTTCTCAACATAAAAATGAACCTCTCAAGCCACTCAGGCCTCTTCTGTTTCAGAGGTATTGGCAGGTCACTGAAGTGTTGACCTTTTGTGGATTGTGGTGCCATCTAGTGGCCACAGTATGCAGACAGATTTTATGCTCTTTCCATAACCAAAGAGATGTAATTAATTGACGTTACACTTTTTGCTAACTTCTGCAAGACTTCAGGGCTTTCAGGGCATTCCTGACATCGGAATGATATTGGACGTTTTCAGTGCTAATCGTGAAACCACAGAGTCTACCACAGAGACTTTGGAAAATAAACAATTTAGTAAGAGCTGTCAGTATGGAGACAGTGTAGTTGCAGAATCTTAAAAAAACAAGAATCTTTTAAAAGAGCCTTAAGACTGAATGAAAGGGGGGGGAAAGATTTGGCAACAGTATGTACGGGGATGTCTGAGTGCTGTTTGCTTTGGCAGGTTCCCCTGTGCCAACGTCTCAGTTGCTGGGAGCCCGTCTCCAGAGCGCTCCTGTCCTGACTGACATCTACCAGAACAAGCAGAAACTGTACAAACAGCTCTCTGATCCTGTGCAGCCATCCACGCTGGTCTATCCCCCCTCCCACTCGCCACAGCTCGGTCGTCCTGGAAACCTAGGCACCTCCCCCACCAAGCACCTGGGCTCCTCTCCTCGCACCTCTGATTGGCTGCAGAAATCCCCCCTGCCCACCATCATTGGCTCACCCACCAAAGTAGGCATCATGAATCGGAGTAATGGGTTGGGTTTGCACATTATGTGACACAAGGAGAGGATCACGGTTTGGCTTATGGTTGCTTTACAGACGACCGCCCCCTTTAAAATCCCCAAAACGCAGGCCTCGTGCAACCTGATGGCCCTGGCATCTCAGCAGGGCATGGCAGAGAGCCCCACCCCCAGCAGGACGCTGGCAGACGCCCGTGACATCTGCGCTCACCACTGCTCGCCGTACAGTGGGCGGCACTCGGCACCGGAGGCCAGCAAAACCACCTTCGGCAGGTACCACAGACCCAGCGTCCTGCACTGATCTGAAGATCCAATAGAGCTTAGCACCTCTTGTGAAGTACGTCAGGTCTGAGCTGCTCTAGCAAGTACGTCAGGTCTGAGCTGCTCTAGCAAGTACGTCAGGTCTGAGCTGCTCTAGCAAGTACGTCAGGTCTGAGCTGCTCTAGCGAGTACGTCAGGTCTGAGCTGCTCTAGTGAGTACATCAGGTCTGAGCTGCTCTAGCAAGGATGTCAGGTCTGAGCTGCTCTAGTGAGTACATCAGGTCTGAGCTGCTCTAGCAAGGATGTCAGGTCTGAGCTGCTCTAGCAAGTACATCAGGTCTGAGCTGCTCTAGCAAGTACATCAGGTCTGAGCTGCTCTAGTTAATACATCAGATCTGAGCTGCTCTAGCAAGGATGTCAGGTCTGCGCTGCACTAGTGAGTACATCAGATCTGAGCTCTTGGGTTTTCTGCACTGATGTGAGCTGGGTGTTCTCCCTCAGGTCTGTAAGTACAGGCCGTTTGTCAGAGCACTCTGTGAGGATCACGGTGGGAGGGCAGCCATACCAGGGCAGCACAGACAGCCTGAATACAGAGAGACCGATGGACACAGGTAACTTTGAGCTCCTGTTCATAGCATGCTAGTCACTGGATTTTATTGCTGTCCCATTACTGAACCATCGTCAGTAAGGTCAAAGCGCTTAGCTGTGTTGTGGCCCGTGGTCTGTTATTTTTTTTTTTTTTCTGCATTTGTATAGTTCTCATGTCTTAAACACCACATGAGGCTCTCTGATTGGCTCCTGGTGTTTGTAACAGTGTGCTTGATTGGCCATGGCTGTGAGTGACCCCTGCGTTGTGTTTGCTATGCACACGTGCGTGCGCGCCGCGCGTGTGTGTGCGCGTGTGTGTGCGTGTGCGTGTGTGTGTGCGTGCACGCATTCCTCCAGCCCCGGCAGGGTCGTGTGGTTTGGCAGTGGGTGGGGCGAGTCCCCGGACCGTGGTGTTCACGGTGGGCTCACCCCCCAAGAGCAGCACCCCTCCCACCTGCAGCCACCTGGCCACACGCCCACGCACCACATCAGGTGAGGGCTTCGCCTTGCTCTCCTCCCACAACCCCTCCCCTCTGGCTCCGCCCGTCGACCCCACACCTCTGCAGATCTGTTTAAAAGCAGCAGCCCTCCTCACGCCTCACGCATGGCTGCCAAAATCCCTTCCACACAAATACGCTGTTGACCTGGAACTCAAGTAGTTAGTGAAACTTTACTGTGTGTGTGCGTGTGTCTCTGTGTGTGTCTGTGCGTGTGTGTGTGTTTCTCTGCAGTGGGCTCCAACAGTTCAGCTGGCTCGCTGTGTTCCACCAGTGGTAAGGTGTATGTGGGCTCTCCTCCTGGCATGACCATTGGCACCTCCCCTCCTGGGGCGGAGGTGGCGCCCAGCAGTCTGCGCTACGTCCCCTACGGCACCTCCCCTCCCAGCCTGGACGGCTTCATCACGTTCGAGGCTCCCGAGCTCCCAGAGGAGACTCTGATGGAGGTGAGAGGGCTGAGGAGTTTGGGTTGGAGCCCAGGCTGAGACAGGAATGACACTCCTTTACAGGATCAGTGCTGGAGGCTTAAGCTGGTCTAGAGTCTGACGTGCAAACTGATCCATGGAATCAAATCCATCCAATCATGGGTTTGCAGGTGTGCTAATGTCTGTGTGTGTGTGTGCGTGTGTGTGTGTGTACACAGCGAGAGCACACGGACACGTTGATGCACCTGCGCATGATGCTGTCCTTCACGGACTGTGTGCTGGAGATGGCAGCGGTGAGGGCGGGTGGAGCAGACCTGGGTGCCTCCGCTGCTTCTCTATACCCTCCCCAGGAGAGTGTGGTGGTGGACCAGATCAGCCAACTCAGCAAAGAGTGGGGGTAAGACCCGTACACATACCCTCTCATACACACACACACGTAGCGTGAACAAGCGCCCGGCCGATTGAATGTACTCACACGCGATGCTCCACGTCGCCCTCTGCAGGCAGGTGGAGCAGCTGGTGCTGTACATGAAGGCTGCCCAGCTGCTGGCTTCGTCTCTGCATCTGGCTAAGGCTCAGATCAAGTCGGCTAAGCTCAACCCCTCCAACGCCGTCAAACAAGGTGAGGAGCTCCGTTCACCACACCTCCTGGGAGAGCAGAGCAGAGCTGTTCATGAAAACCGTCAGAAAGACGTTGTATCTGACCCCCCCCCCCCCATCTCTGCCCCTGCGTCTCCACAGTGGTGAAAAACCTCAACGAACGCTACAAGAGTTGCATCTCCCTGTGCCGTCGGCTCACTGACAAGCTCAACCACTTCTTCTCCGACAAGCAGCGCTTTGTGGACGAGATCAACAGCGTCACTGCAGAGAAGCTTATATACAACCACGCCGTGGAGATGGTGCGTACTCACGCTGGGGAAATGCCGCAAGAGGCCTGTGTGGGTGTGTGACTGTGTGTGTGTATGACAGGTGCAGGCGGCGGCCCTGGATGAAATGTTCCAGCAGACGGAGGACATCGCGTACCGCTACAGCAAAGCTGCCATGCTGCTGGAAGGCCTGAGCAAAATCTTACAGGACCCAGCAGACGTCGAGAACGTCACCAAGTGTGAGTGTCGCCCTAACCAAACGTCCCTCAGTGCCACCAGTGCTCAGGGAACGACCAGAGCAGGAAGCCAAGCGCTTGTGATTCTTGTTAAGCTGGGCTTTCGCTGCTCGACTTTCACGCCTTCGTTTAGCCCCAATTCTCACTCTGACCCAGGATCTTCAGACTAGAACCAACCAGGCCAGTCACATCACATGTCAGAGCCGTTGGAGTATCAAACGCGTTTGATTTTGTTCGACCCGACACTTAGTAGTGTATACTGGTCTACAACTCAAACTGAGTGGTCTTGTAGAAGAAGACCTAATGCCCTGTCTGGCTCCGGTTTCTCTTCAAAAAGCGTTTTTCGTGTTTCTTTCATTTTAGCTCAGCACTAATGGTGAAGCATACAGTGGCAGCTGCAGGCTGTTGTGCTCCTGTGTTTAATCTGTGTCTCCTAGGTAACACAAGGCAGACATCTTTTACTGTGCGACCATTAGTCGTTTAGTGTGCGACTGATATTTTTTCATTTCCTATAAAAATCGGTCAGGAAGTGTGATGTTCCCAGTCTTCTGGTAATCTGCTATGACTTTACAACTTGTATAGTGTACCCATGGATTTAAGGTGTTCCCAATGAATGTATGCAGCTTTTAATCAGTTGAATAACTTCATTGTTATTTTTTTATAATGTGTCTTGTGTGTGTGTGTGTGTGTGTGTGTATTTGCAGATAAGGCGAGTGTGGACCGCAGGATCTCTGCATTGTGTTACTGCACCGTCACACTGTATGAGTAGAAGACCCCCCCACCCCACAGGCCACAGAGACCAGCTTCCTCACACCTGCCTCCGTCCCTCTTCTGCGGTTTTGTAGCACTCAAAGCACCTTCCGGAAAACAACAACAAACACACACACGAAACAAGTATTATTTTCTTTCCATGACAGACAAATGTTTGAAAGATGTGCACAAATTTACTACCAAAGAATAAATGCTACAGTAGAGCGTAGACTGTCGAGCAGGATGCATTGGGGAGTGCTGTCTGTCTGTCCCTGTGGAGATAGACGTCTGTCTGTCCCTGTGGAGAGAACCGTCTGTCCGTCCCTGTGGAGATAGACGTCTGCCACTTGTTTTTACGATTTCCTTCAACCCACTGCACAACATCAGGGGACCTTGGGCTCTTTCCTGTTTTTACACTGAGTGTTGGGCTCGGTGCACAGCAGCCACACCGCCGTAATTGTAATGCAAATCAACGCTCCCTTGTTGCGAAGCCCTTTTTTTATACTGTAATGTTACGATGCTGTTGCAATTATTTATTTGTTGTAGGCAGATAATCTGATGTGATGGAATGGTAGGATTGTGTTTTTCATGGTAAATGACAACATGAGATACATTTGGACTGAGATACATTTACCCCACATACACTTGTACACAGTCAGATCCTGTCAGAAGTCGCATGGTAGCCTGAGATTTATAATTAACTTTTGACTTTTGAAACAAATGCACTTTACTGACACAAACACGAAGAGCACTTGTCCTGGAAAGTTCTGCAACAGGGAGCCCGTGGGGATGGACTAAGAAGAGAGAAAAAAGGAGACGGGGGAAAAAAAACAAATTGGAGAGGTTCTCTGACTCCAGCTGTGCTGCCTCTCTCTCTCTCCCGCTCTCTCCCGCTCCCTCTTGCGTGCAATTCTTCATCTTGTGAGCTCTGAATCTGGCCTGCGTTGGCTCTGTGTGGGCCTGAGTTCTTGCCTGCATCTCTGTGTTAAGACTGGAAGTCAGGACCAACAAGGATGTCGCCCTCTGCTGGGGTGCCTGTGAATAGCCTGTCAGCACTCAGTGGCCATGTGATCAAGGTCCTTACAGGCTGAGCAGTCGACAATAATGGTCAAAATACTTGAGTACTTACTTTTGTTTTCATTTGATATGTCAATACCGAAACAAGCTTTTTTATGTTGATATTAATACTGTAGCTTTTTATATATGTACATATATATATACATATACTGACGTTTGCATTGTGTAAATATTTGTATGTGCATGTGTAGCTTTTCCCTTTGCCTGAATGGATGTATTTGAACACAGGCAGTGGGAGCTGATGCCATGGGATGCCCTGCCACTCAGTCCAACAGCACAAGTGGTTTTTTTTAAATACTAGTTGTTTGATACCCACTACTGCCACCACACGTCTCCACTCGAACCCTTGCGAGGTCCTCAAAGACAACGAGACCTCGGAGGCTGTTCTTCTGCATGGCAGCTCTAAATTCCCAAACGACTATGATGTATAAAGTAAATTTAGTGCGGGACATGGACAGGAAGCAGAAGTGGTGTGAGCAGGGTACTGTCAGGCCTCCGACCCTGACAGGTGTGTCTTCTTTCCCTGCTCATTCACCGGGCTTGGGGCTGCACCACTGAAGGTGCGAGTATCCTCAGCTCCTGAGAGCAGCACCACAGTGGTGCTTTCACCTGTACGCGTGTTCATATGAACGCTGGTGTTCTGTAACACCAATACCGAGAGCCCCTGCTCCAGCATCTTACACTTTGCTACAAGTTTTTTTTCCTCTCTCTCTCTTCTGCTCCCCAACCCACGCAAAGCCTTTACAGTGCAGAAAACAAAGACAAAAGGAAGAGCATCAGCTCGCCTCTGTATCAGACTGATGCATCAAATCTCCCGTAGTTAGCAGACATCACCCCTTCGCCTGACTCTGAGAACTGTACAGAGGATGTGGTGTTGGAATTGAATTGGACTAAAGTTCTACCTGTGGAAGTACAGAACGGATTTGCCTTGATCTCAGCACCTTTCCTCACCGGAACACGCCTGACTCGTCCGACACGACTCGGCGCAACCGAAATTGTAAAGATCCTGGATTTTCAATGACAAGTTTTAATTGGTGTTCTGTCTGGAACTTTACAAATACAGCATTTGTTTATTAAACGGGTTCGTTTGAGCCACATGTATTGTCCGTCCCTTTTTGTATTGTATGACAAATTAATCATGAATTTCACATGAACTACAAACATTTTGTTACTCATCACAGTATATACCATGCTAATCAGTAAATCAGTGAGGTAAAATTTAACTGCTGTCTGTGTCCCACAAGTTGGTCAATTGAAATTGGTAGCACAATTTCACATTACTGTACAAGTATTGAGTCAATTCAGTTACATAAAATTCACCAACCCTTGCAGACAAAAGTAAAATATTTATCGAGTTCAACATGCTCTGGTACTTTTATAAAGATGTACTTTTTCCATTTTATTTATTGATTGATAACGCAGTTGTATTAGAAGAGAAGTGCAAAGATGATTTAGACCAAATAAATAACAACTCAATCGTTATAAAGCGGTTGTCTGCAAGAGGACATTAACAGACCGACATTAGGGCAAGAAAAAGTGCCAATTTTCCGTTTGCCTCGTTTCATTGACACATTTGCTTCACAAGCTGAAGCAGTTCACTGACTTGACTGTAGTTGTCTCTCGTTTTATTGTTCAAGACATTGTATCTGTAACTACACTTGTCCAGGATCATACGGAGAGACTCCCCGCACTTCTTAATGTGTTCTTCAATGCTTCTGCCTCTCAGCAGGTCACCCCACGTAAAGAGCACCATCGTGTGCTTCCACACGTCGTGTCCGAGGATACTCATGTTTTCCTCCACGGCCAGACGATCCCTGCTGTTGAAATCATCTGCCGGGATGACCAGGAGGAAGGCATGACATACGCGCGGACACAGCAGCGTGCTACGCAGCAGTTCCTGTCTCACCCGCTTTGCGTCAGCCAAACCAAAAACGCTCCAGCCAGGGGTGTCCACCACTACCAGTCTCACGCCATCCACCCAGCCGTGTTTTTTAACACACTCTGTGGTCTTCTCCGCAGCCGTAACGTCCCATTTTCCGAGGATGGCATTTGCCGCTGAGGTCTTCCCAGAATTGCGCCTGCCTAGCAACACGAGCGCCAGTAAAGAGACACTCTGATTTCCAGCTGAGGGAGTTAAAAAATATTTGGAATTAAGATTTCTGTTGCCACCTTAAATCTTACTTGATTGAAAAAGACATACCTCAAGGTCATCAGGTGTGCACACCTGGATAATCTACATAACGTAATGAGCCGCGGTTACACTTACCATACGCCAAAGAGCTATGAACGTCCATTTGCTTGGGTTTTACCTCGATTCCAAGTCTTCCCTGCAATACTCAGCCACACCTACTAGCAATTGGCCTTTCACTATATAGTTTCAAAGTTCAATTCTCAGCAAGTTCCTTGGGACCTATAATACGTTACAATATAACCTATATGACGTTACTTTGTTGGAATTTAAACTGTGAAGATTTGTTTAGATAAAAAAAAAACCCTCAGTATAATTTAAATCCAGTTGTTCCTGATCGAGCACATGGGTTGCACTTCGGTTTACACAGTGCTGTAAATGGGTCTAGTGTCTAGAACATTATATCGTTATGATTTACAATTCGACATCAATAGCAAGTCACAAAACATGGTAGTTTGTCTAAAATTTATTATTTTATATATACTTTGATTGCCACTATTGAAAAGTGACTCATCACGTTTTCACCTGTAAGCATAAATAGTATCCGTTCAATTTCTCCTGTTAATTAAACTGAAAACAGTAACAGGTCATTTTCAGCACCACTGTATATTACATTCTCTATATTGCATCATATATAAAAATATACAGATATAGTGTTTCTTCAAAACATTCTTCCCATGTTGTTCAATGGCATGAAATTGAGGATAAACCAGTCCGCCTTCTCGGGGGACTATTTTGGTAATTACAGTCAGCGGAAGGAGACCGTCCTCTCATTCACAGCATTTGAAGTATCAGGTTTCAGTAGCAGCCACTCTGAATTAAAAAAAACAACAAAAAAAACCCCCACCGTGCCACAGCCACTCAGCCTCCTCTCAACGCAACAGGCCTTCCACAGACCCGTGTGTCCGTTCTAGCCCTCAGAAGGTAAGAGGGAAGAATGGAGAGGAGAGCGCCCAGGAGAGATTGACAAGTGAAAGAACCACAAAAACCATTAGCGAGGGAGAGGTAAGTAGCCCGGGAGTTTAAGAGAGGCGCGTGACCAGGTGTACGAATCACAGGTAAGGGGTTGTTCTCCCAATGCCCCAGCAGGGGGAGCCTCATACCAGTTCAACTCCCAAAGTACAGGGATGCATATAAAAATTATAATGTCAGCTAGAAAAGAAAGAAAAAAAAAACATTGTAAGTGAAAAGAGTCTCTATACTGAGGCGATCTTAAAGAAGAAGGCGCAGTTGGGCCAGAGTTCTGCTGCGGTGCATAGCAAAGCTTCCGGTACAGAACGAAGAGAGTATTTTATTGCATGACGGTCTTCCCAGGAGCTGCCCTTCGACACACACTCACACACAGACGCACACAGTCACGCACGCGTACAGCTGAGGCATTGGAACACTCCAAACCTCCCCCTTTCCCGATAAAAACGAATCAGACACAGTGCCAGAGTGCGCCAGTGAAGACGTTACAATGTATTTCTGTCAGGTGTCCAGCAGAGGGCGACATCCTCTTCTTTAGTTGAGAGAAGCAGGCGAGTGCGAGGGTGGCGAGGTCTTGGGACCTGGCTCCTGCCCGCTCTCCTCCAGCAGGCCACGTGCGCTCAAAGGCCGGCTCGCTCGTAGAACAGCACGTACGCATCGCTGCTGCGCACCTGGCTGGAGGACATCGGTGTAACTCTGTGGGAAGAGGGAGACATGCTGGTAAGACTGCGAACGCGTCAGGCGTTCCTCCTCGCTCGGAATTACGCAGACTGGACACACCAGGTTTTTGGGTTTTTTTTGTGCCGCTTAGATTCCCACCTGTGGCTCAGGTACAGTAAGTCATTACTACAGTGCAGAGAATGCCATTTGTGGTAAGACAATGATGTTCTTGTGAAAAGATTCCCACGCAAAAAGGTAAAAGCGAGGAGGTGTGTGAGAGGAGCAGTAAAACAAGATGGGCCTGGACGAGAGTAGGAGAGAGGTCAGAGAAAAGCATGAGAAAGTGTAAGAGAGAGAGAGAAATACAGACAGTCCACCTTCTCAGAGACAGAGAAAGAGAGGAAGAGAGACAGAGAAAGAGACAGAAGTAGAGAGAGAGAGAGTGAGAGAGGTAAAGACAGAGAGAGAGAGACAGACAGACAAGGACAGAGAGAAAGAGAGATACAGAGAGAGAACGTCTGCAGGATAGATGCTGTAAAATGGTAAAATGTCAACATCCAGCTCGGAGGCTGTCAGGAACAGCCTTTCCCCGAGGCGTATTCTGCACCAGGTGCGCTCACGACAGGAGGCTGCGTTTCGAGAGCCGAGCCCCGCTACGAGGGGCGGAGGCATGGAACAGAGACATAGGCCATAACGCAGTGCTCAGAAGAAGGGAAGAGTACCTGGAGTCATTAAACGTGTACCATTCCCCAGAGGCCGGGCTGCAGCAGTACGCTGTGTAGTGCCCCCCCATGGTAGTGCCTGAGTGATTGGACACTGCGTACAGGTTATAAACTGCACTACCTAGAAACAAACACGGAGACAGAGGCTTCAGAAGACTGAAAGTACAAGGGCTTTAGTATTTTTTTTTAGTATGTTTTTTTAAGCCTAATTCCTTTTCCTCTTATTCAGTTAATTGTCTACATTTCTGCACTTCCTCTGGTTTTGCATACACGTGCACAACTACGGATACGAGCAGAATGATCTTTTTGAGTGGTAATAAAACATTTTTGGCTTGTTCTGTCTGATTTGTGAATGCGACGCGGGATGGTACTGACTACTTCTGTCAGAGGCGAACTCCCTGAGGTCCAACTCCTTCATGGGGAAACTGACAAAAGTGGACAGCTTGCTGGATCTGACTCGAGCTTCTGAGAAGCGTTTCAGATCTGAACGAATAAATCAAGGAAAGTACAGACATCCGTACACAGCAGGCGCTGGTACAAACACATAACTAGGACGTGCTGGTCTCAGTCGTTTCCTCCAGAGATCGTGAAGCCCATTCACATATACGTGTGGTGGATAAACAGCTCTCCTACTCACAACATATTAAAACATAAAAATCCTGGAGATCGGAAAGGATACGTAGCACTAAGATTTTGGGGAACCTCTGAATTGTGAACTTCTTTGTACATCTTCTTCTGGCTTTACATCTGTAACATGTCTGGAGGAAAGAGGCAGATACAAGCTTTAAAGATGCTGCTACTCATTCTATGTAGCTAAAATACTTTTCAACACAATCCAGCCGCAGCAGCAGGGCTGTTGAAGCATGGCTCCACCAGTTTGTATATCTCACCGGTTTCTCGTCTCCATCCAGAACATCCTCTTTAGTGAAGAGACGCATGCAGTCCATTAGACTGACCTCCCCGTATCCCTTCTGAGCACAGCACACAGAGTGAGGCACCACTTACCACTTCCTCTCACTGTACTGCATACACGCTGTCTGTGTGTGTGTGTGTGTGTGGGTGGCCAAGATGAACTGACCTTGGCGATTGGTAAGGAAAGATCCCAGAAGGGATCGAACACAGTGGAACAGTAGCCGCAGTCTGTGCACGTCAAAGAGCTCTTCAGCTGCCCTACAAACAAATCTAAACATGCAGAAACTTATATCAGAAAAACACAAGGTACAATATGGTGTAACAAAACATTTGAAACCAAACTGATTTTCAAAACCATTTTGTATCAGTTTTAAAGCATATATATTGCATCCAGTGCACTGATGAACAACAGCTCAGAGTGATTTTCTTACTTTGTTTGTATAGACATACCTACGATTTTACTGTCCTCCCTTTCCAGATACTTGCTCCACATCTTTTTCCCTTTCTCCTCGTCACTGTGGAGGCGGAAGACAGAATGTCAGCACAACACGCTCCCAACGCATTGCTTGGACACGCACGTTCTCCATCCTAAACACAGCTTAGCGCTTAGTTCTGGGTCCAGGGTCCAGGGTCAGGGTACCAAGGACAAAGGCCTAACACAGCTCCAGACTTGCTGAGCCACCAGACGAACACTCGCACACTTACGCTAAATGGTCAAAGTCCTCTGTGGTTGCCCGTGGCCTGACCGTGACCCTGTTCACCTCGTTGTGCAGGCCATCCAGCAGGAAACGCAGGAACTCCTGGGCGTCCTGTTGGCTGGGGAACAGAGAGTCTCCCTTTCAGAGCAGCTGGTGCACATGCTCGGAGCCGAGAAATTGACGAGACTTTACTTATAGCAGAGACGCAGACGAGACTTACTTATAGCCCACAAATCTGGGGGCGTATCTCTGGATCTGTGTTTTGAAGTCAGACGGGCTGACGGCTTCGCTGCCGGACGATGACCACATGGTGTGAATGAGCTTGGCAAATTCTGCAACGGCAGAGAAAAAAACAAAAGCTGTAAGCAGGGCCTTGATAACAAGGTTCGTGTTTTTAACGATGGTTTAGAGTTCGACAAACACTTAAAACAGACAAACGTATAGCGGCCGGGTTCTTGCGTGAAAGCCCTCACCTTCCATGAGTGCGGTGTGTGTGCGACTGTTGTTGCCGAGGTCTCGCCGGTGGGAGTTGTGCAGACAGTAGTCTCGCAGGCTTTGCGTGTTGCTAAGACACTGGAGGATGGAGTTCATAAAGCACTGCAGAGAAAGAAAGGAGGAGGGAGGCCTTCACACAACGCTGCACGCCGTCATTACGGTTCAGAGATCGCAGAGGAGGCGGTGCCGGTGGCGGAAAGGCAGGGCCGGTTCCACTGCCCCGCGGGCTGCTCCCCAGGAGCGTCTCTGCCAGGTAGGGTGCCCGCGCAGAGCCAGTTCAGCGTGCACTGTGTAACAATTTATTTTTGGACTGCACGATTACTGTTGCCTGGCAAAAGCCTTCTAACTGAATGTTCCGAGCGAGGAGATAGCATGACAAATAATCTCTGGAGTGGAAAGATCAAAAGGAATGTGAAAGCGATATCAGAGGTTCTAAGAAGCTGCTGGATTTACCACAACCAAACCATCTGTGTTCAGTAAACAGCTGACGACAAGAGCAAAACTGAGGACGGCAGCGTTTTGCAGCACTCATGCATGACATCGAGCAGAACTAAACCCTACTCTAGTTCAAAAGGCTGCCACTAATGTGACTGCGTCAGATATCTGTAGGCTGCAGGAGACTCACCGTGTTTCCCAGATTCTTCAGTCCTACAAGGCCTTGGGCACTCTTGGAGCTCTGAAATTTCATAAAAGACAATCCATTAGTCTGGACCAACAGTCGACAACATCCAACCCTTACGGCGTGTGTGCGTGCGTGTGTGTTTGCATACATTTATTCATTTTTCTGTGTGGAGGCTAAAAACCACCCTTACGTGTTTCTATATTATGGAGGATGGGTTAGGAAGAAGCTGGGCATTAAAGACGCAGACAGACTAGACACTCGACACGCCGTTGTTTTTCCAGAGCGCTGAAGCACAGGAGATGAAACCCGATCTGCCTTGAGCGCCACACAGTCGAGCAGCAGGAAGGCCGTGACGTTGTTGGGCAGGCCTCGGCTGGACGGGCGCCGAGCACCCTGGCACCTGCGCGGGCACGCTGGCACCCGTGGGCCTTGCAGCTTCCGACAATGCTGTCGCATTGCCTGGCAACAGCTGCCTTAGATCTACTGCTCATCCACTTGCCATCTGTCCCCTTCTCCAACAACAACAACAACAACAACAACAACATCAACAACAACAGCTTCATTAAATTAGGATTACAGAAACATAAGGATCTTCAGGGGCATGGATGCACACTGAAGCTTTTGCAGTTCTGGCATGCGACGTTCTGTGGAACAGCTGTGCAAGAGGGCACAGCATTCCGGCCCAATAATACTGTCGCTGGAAATCTGCGTTTTGTGCCCTGCCATCTCAATAGCAGGCACACTGGCTAGGGTCGTCATACTCTGCTGAGTAATATTGCCGATACCAAAAATAGAATCCTCTTAGCTGGGCCGGCAGCTCATTGGCTGGACCACCGTATTCACGGCAACGCTGATCCTGTAGGAGCAGCGGGTTGCCGGGAGCCCTGCAGACAGCTCTTCAGCAGAGTGACTCCATTTTTTACAGCCACAAACTAAAAGAACATGAGCAACCACCATGTTCTACAGGCGACGCCACCATGACTGTATGGACCAAACTCAAGTCATCCTTTCTGACTGAGATCATCTACCACACAGGTGATACACAAAATGACAGTACAATTATCCCTTAAAACTTTAGTTTTAAGGGTTCTTCTGTGTTCTTCTTCTTTAGTATATAGTTTAAAAA
>JAOXYF010000013.1:12991415-13015818 GCA_028565775.1 Sternarchorhynchus goeldii
ACACACACACACACACACACACACACACACACACTACATTACCACCACCACCAAAAGAGATGTGGTTAAAACCATCTTTGGACCATCTAAAGATACCATCTACGGATAACCCTACTGTACTTATCCTGTAAATCTGGATAGGTACTGGTCAATCTGGTTTGAGTATATGACACAGAACAAGGTAGCAGCCTACAGTTTTTCAGACTGGGTCCAGCAGTAGATAACCATTGAAGGGTTAATCGGTTGAATGTAAACATAAAGATGCAAAATGATTTTTGCCAGGCTGATCAGAGCTGTCACCATAGCGATCACAATCACCCCAGGCTGATCAGAGCTGTCACCATAGTGATCACAATCACCCCAGGCTGATCAGAGCTGTCACCATAGCGATCACAATCACCCCAGAAAATGTCTTCAGGGTTGCAAAGCTTGCCTGTCTGTCTAATTATTATTATTTCTTTTAACTTTTGAAACTAAAATATAAGCATCTTGAGTTAACAGTGGGTTTGGGACTAATTGCAGACCATGATCTGGGGTCATAAGCTCTGCTGGCTAAGAGGACTAGGCCTGAACAAGCTCATCAGACACAGTCACAAATGAACATCGTTTCCCCCGGTTCTCCTGTTTTGTTTCGCTCTGGCTGAGTGCTGGATGGAAGTAGGACAGGGTACAGTGCCATCTGCAGTACACAAAGGTGAGGGAGATCAGTCCTGCTTTTATAACCCCACTGATCCCTGGATGTGTGTTTATGCCCACAGATACAGATCAAAAGATGAGTCTAACACAGTGCTAATCCCAGGAACAAGACTAGGTTATTATCCTATATTTCTGAAATAGTGTATGATTGATTTTACAATGCATATGGATTAGTTTTTCTTAAATTGTGCTTTTCTGAGCCAACAGCCAACACAGCACCACAGAGAGGAAGGAGTGTGCTAAGCAATACCTTTACGTGAAAAAAAAACTGATAAATTCAATACTCCAGGTAGAGAGAGTGACTCTTTCTCCCCTGCAGGAAATTTCCATATACTAGACTGCAAATGGCACTTTTCAGATTTAATGTAAACTATAGCTGAAGTTCACCTAAATCTGAATGCATTGGTTTGACCAGCATACAAGTCACAAGCCTGGTGTTTTTTCTCTAAGAGCTTCTTTAATTCATTGTCCTAAACTTGCTGATTCTCCACCTCCGTGCTCAGCCTGTGATTCACTGGAGGTCTGATTTCTGCGGTGGCTGGGTGAAACGTGGGCGTTCACACCCACCCTGCTCTACAAACTCCACAGTGAGCTGGTAAAATATTTTGTAGGTGCTAGAGAACTACGCGTCCTCGACTTCCTGCTTTATCCAGTAGATAATAAACAGGTCTGTGAGTGTGTTGCATATGCTTATTTGCTGACACTGTGAGCACTGCCAGGGGCCAGGGGAGAGGGGCTAGGGGAGAGGGGCTAGGGGAGAGGGGCCAGGGGAGAGGGGCCAGGGGAGAGGGGCTATGGAAGGCCAGCAGGGTGAACAGACAGAAAGCAATGTCATAGGGGCAATGCTGCTTTTGGAAGTTATTTGGAATACTTCTCATCAATAAAGAAATAAATCAAACAAATATTGTTATAATTACCTATGAACAGTTAATTCAGAAAATCGATATTATATGAATAAAAAATTAACTGCATATGCAGATTAGGATATTGTATCCACCCAACCCTACCAAATGCTATCAGACAGAAAGAAAAAGTCAGATCTGGAGTCTCCTTTCAACAATGAGAGTGGTTTCTCCTCATGCATTTAATAACAGATGACACTTCATGATTTGGCAGTTCAACACTTTAAAAATCTTCCAAGCATAAACATTCAAAGCGGCTTTTCATGTGACAAATGATAATTCACATTGTAGGCATAACCAGCCTCGGTCTGACTAAATTGAACTCACTTTGTTATGACTTGTTGCTTTGTCCTGCTTAAAAGCTAGTTTCACAACACAAGAAATACAAAAGTCCTGGAACTAGAGTGTTACAAAGATGCTCATCCAGACGACTGGCCGGTAGCTGGGAGCAGAATACGAGTGATGTAACGGGTAGACTGAGACAGCGTTACAGACAGCTCTTGCGATTTCTGTGCATTACATAATACTGGACACCTGGACAACGTCAGTCACAGTACTGGATATGTGTTTGATGCTGTGTGGTTTTATCAACTACTTTCATGTTGTGGCCCGACATTTTTGTCAGGGAATTAAACCTGTGATTACATTACCTCTGACAGTCCCAACGTTTAAGCTCAACTTTTCCCGTTCCCTGTTTTAGCCTACTGTCCTCATTATACACTGTAGGTTTTAAACTAAAAAGAAAAACAAATAATCAAATATCGGTTTTACAAACGATAGGAAGGAGTGCGATTGTTTTTGGTAATTATATAAATCTGCAGGAATAAACGATTTCCGACACCGAGAGAGCGCTTATTCTGGATTCACGGAACACCCATGATATCTGTTGATTCACGAAGATTCACGAAATGTTCGTTCGTTGTTCTTTCACATTCCCAGTCACTGCGGTCTGTACTTACTGACAAAAATAAATGTTCCAATCGAATTCTCATACCTTGACTTGGTTAATCAGAAGCCCCATGAAAGTGGAGACCAAAACCGATCCTGACACGGCTGAGGGTTTTCGCCGCTTCTCCTGCTTCAGAAATGGGAACGAAGTCGCCGGTGGCTCCTCGGGGATGGTAACTGTGTAAGACTGTCGCACGCTCGGCATAATGAATGACCTTCGTTAAATAACTTCTACCGACTGCAGACCTGTTTAAATTACGACTGAGTATTCGCTTTTACTCCTTTTCAAAGAATTCATCCTCTCCTGAACAAGTCCGCAGACAAGTGGCAGAACAATTCAGAAAACTGGCGACAAAGCGATGAACAATTTAATTCGTGGCGACTAGGACAACAGCCATGACTGACACGGTCTACAGTGATCACAAAATAATATGCCCCCCAAATAAAATGGTAAATAAAACGTGATTAATATAAAGACTCATATATGAGCAGATGACGATAATACTATTTCCAACCGCACAGATTCAAGCGAGGACCCTGTTTTTTGTACTACACTAAGCTCACGCCCACATCAGTTTAGCGAGGACGTCAGACACATCCCCTTCAAATTCCGACGTCAACAACAGCTTAACATCATGTTCTAAAGACAGGACTATCTATGAGATTTTAGCATGATGTGCTTGGCCCTCATGACTACAATCTTACTACAATCTGGAAACAGCGTCTTCAGATGAAGAATGACGATCAAAGAAATTACAGAAATGTTTGAAGACGTCTGTTTGGAGAGGTTGGGGGAAAAAATGGCAAAACAAAATCCCGACAAAAACGTGAATACTGTGTACATCCTACATACTAAAAATGTAAACGCTGCCAATCTGTCGTTACTAGACCTACTAACAATCAACGACGCACCAATAACACATTATTGCAAACTGCCATTCATATAACTGGCGCTGTCAAAAGTTCTTGGCTAAATGTGGCGCAAAAAGGGGGTTGTTACACAATCCCTTGGGAACCAAGTAAACCTTATAATTATACTTGAGTAACAGTGTTAGAAGTAGTGAAGGTGATGAAAGTGGGTCAATATGTATGATTATCAAGACTGGGAGTGTAAAGGTGACCTCAGCTGATGAGAACGCTTCTAACTTTGCTCTGGGAAATGTTGTGGAAGGGAGCAGAATAAAGATTAATCTCCTTAATAAGAGGTCGCTGGATTTGACCCCGTCATAGTTCATAGGTTAAGATAGGGTTATGTTAGGATGAAGGGGCAGAGCTGCTAGTCAACTGACCTCTGTCTAATCTCTGCAGCTTCAATAAAAAAAACCCACACAAAATTAGAACACAAAAATAAGATAAACATACACATTATAACATTCTACAGCACGAATGGACTAAAGCTAAGGAACCACTGATATTGTTAGACTGGCAAAAGATTTGGTTCACTGGCTAACACAATGCTAACACTAGCTGGAGTTTAGTTTCAAGAAAGCAGGTCTCTTTCGTTAATGGCGAAAAATATGTTATATAATATCATATTAGCAGGGTAAAGGACAATCAGTGCATCACAGCATGCCAGTGTTCAGTTTTCTCAAGATCACTTTCATTTAGGTCTGTGAAGAATCACTGCCTGCCACAGAACCACAAAACAGGGTTTTCATTCATGAGTGAATTATTTTAGTTCTGTGACTAGGCCAAGCAATGTGCACAGGATATAGTGTGTGTTTGTGAGGCAACTCTGTTGATGACCTGATGTCTTGGTGAGGAGGAGCATCCTGTTACAAACAGTCTTATGACTAAGTCTATGTACAACACAAACAGCTCAAGGCAAGGGTTGTTTGTGTATGTGTTTGTTTGTTTTTCCTCAGTCACTACCACCATTATTCACTGAAAAAGTAAATCTTAAAATCTCTTATAACCAACAATAATTCATGCATTACTGTATGAGGCGCATTCAATAAATCCAGATCACTTGGCAACAATTTAAATCCACTACACAACACCAGAGAGACATTCTGTAACTCTCCAGAAGTTCTTCTCCTCTTCCACTGCTCCCAGCATACCAGAAAAGAGGAGAATACAATGTTCACAACTGTCAGTTCCACTGATATCACTAATAGCCAAGTGCCTCAGTGCCAAGAATAGATATTTGACATCTTGACTGAGATGTCAAGCAAGCAGCACTAAGGGTTTTTTCCTGTCTGAGAACCCAGTGACCTTGAAGCAGACATTAAAAGCTGCAGGACGACTGAATGATGAGATCGTGATATCAGTTTAAAACTGACGAAGTAACACTTTCTTTTCATCTGAGTGATATATGGCCAAGCTCAGAGCGATGTAAGTTTGGCAGGGCAACTGCCATTAATGCTCTTCTCACCCACACACACACACACACACACACACACACACAATCACTCCCGTACCATTTAAAATGTAGCTACCAGTCAATCTTAGAAGTTGTGCCAAATGCCCTCCCTGATGCAAACTATTCATCTTAGGTGTTCTCTGGTTCTATATTAACCGTTGTCTCTTCGACCATTGGAGCCCCTTGTCTACTGTCTTCATTTCTGCACAACGACCTGGTTCAGTGCCCTATAAATGCCCTGAAGACAATCAGTTCTGGATATTCAGAGCATTAGCAGGAGAATTAAAGCACGTCGATTAGTGGAGTCAGACATGTGCTGTTTAAATGACTGGTCTATGAAAGTCCCAGATGTATAGGCTAAATGTGTTAAATCCAGACAATTCATTTTCAAGTCAGACAGACAATGATCCAAATTTAGACAATGAACCATAGGTTTCCTGTGCTGAGAAGCTAGGCATTTAATGGTGAGCATTGTCATTTATTACACATGTAAAATAGCAAGAGTTTCTAACATCTTGTTAGCAATGCTAATCTGAAGTATAATCCTATTTATCTTAAAAGTTTGCAAGAACTCAACTGGATTCCATAAAGACTGTGACACTTCAGTGTCTGCTATCAAGATGTTGGCTCAATGTTCTTTCCATATGGATAAATGAAATTACAAAGGCACTCAGCATTATTCTATCATTCCTCAACAAAGACTCATAAATGAACTAAACTGACCGACATGATTTCAGGGATTGATGAATCATGTATAACAGTTCCCATTCCCCCCCCCCCCCGACAATGTCACAGACTCAACCGATTTGAACTGTTGCAACTACACAACATGACCTCCCCCATGGAGCTCAAGAACGCACAACCTTGAACACCTACCCCCCCACCCCCCTGGGTGCTGACCGCACTCTTGACGATTAAGAGTCTTACCGGCGAGTCCCTGAGCGGGGAGCTGGAGCGGCCGTTGGAGGCTGAGAAGTGGCTTCCACTGCTGCTCCTCAGGCTGCTGCTGCTGCTAAGGGCCTCCTGCGTGGAGCTGCGGGACAGCCCGTAAGGCGAGCGCGCGCTGCCGCCGTAGGACTCGGCAGAGTCGCTCCCCCGGCTCCTGTAGGAGTGCTTCAGGCCGCCGCCCCCTCCGGAGCTCTCGGTCAGGCCGAGCGAAGCTAGGTCACGCGTCAGGTCACTCTGGCTCACCGATTTGCGGCGGCTGAGGGAGATGGAGGAGGAGGAGGAGGAGGAGGAGGCGGCGGCTGGCGACGCAGACAGGTAGCTGGAGGGCGCCGGCGAGTAGCTGTAGCTGGAGTAACCTGAGCCCCCGTTGAGGCCTGAGCTGTAGCCCTTGACGGGCGTGCGGCTCAGGCTCTCGCTGCGCCGGCCGCCCAGCAGGTCGGTGCGTGGAACAGGACGACCCCTATCTAGCTCGGACGAGGCACTGTAGTTCCGGGTGCGGCTGGCGCTGGAGCTCAGGTAGCTGGAGGAGGAGTATCCCGATGAGGCCGCCTTGTAGGGGAGCTTGTCCCGGTCGTAGGAGCTAAGCGTCGGAGTCAAGGAGGAGCTGTAGGAGCTATAGTGGCTGGTATAGGAGGAGCCAGCATAGCGCTTAGCCGTGGAGGAGACGCGAGACATGCTGGAAGCTCAGCCTGAGGCGAGAGAGTGGCCGGCCGCATCGACTGCAAACAACAAGGGAAGCAAGTTGTCTGACGTTACCAACAGTGTGAACGCAGTGGCACCACAAAGGTCCTAGTCAGTTTTTTTCTCTGTTCCTCAAAGTAGAACTTCTCATGCACGTCTATCCAATGGGAAACTGCAATCACCGGCTGTGAATATTGGATGAGTACTGTGCTCTTAAATCCTTAAAGCACTGTTGAGCAGTGGCCCAGGACTCTCCTTCAAACGCAGCGCACGTTTCACGTGGCCAGCGTGGCAACTCTGGACACATGAATCTGCTGCACTAACCATCTCCTACGTGCTCTAGTGGAGGTCTCATCTGGCGGCGTACCCCGGGTTGTACCCCGGGTTGGGCGCTGCCCACTCTGCTGTTTATGTGTAACGTGAGAGTCTCCAGAGCAGAGCTGCATGTTAAGGTGCCACAGTTCATTCTCATGGAGAGACAGGCTCTTGTTCACAAGGCAGAGCAGCGACTGAATAAATAAAAGTATCTGGTGTTGTCCATCCGTGTTGGGTTCAGACGGAAGGCTCCTATTTCTTTAACTGGTCTCTCTTATTGCTCTCTAGCTCTCTTTCGGTCTCTCACTCACTCATTGACTCACTAACACATTTTGCTTTCTTTCTTTCCTCCTCTCCCTCTCTCCGTTTCTCTCTCTTTCTCTCTCTCTCTCTCGCTCTCTCTGTCAGTGCAGTCCACAGAAGCATCAATAATTCAGCATATGGATCTGGGGTAGGCAGCACACTGGAGACAGTCCAAAGCACATGGCACAACATGACTGCTCACATACACACTCACTACAGACATGAACCCTTATGACCAGTTGTCTACCCTCAAACCAGTTCCTTATGTGTCCTTCGCAAAGTGCACATTTACCAACAGAATGGAGCACTGCAGTTGGTTTTTTTTGTTCGGTTGTTGATAATCAAAACTAGCATAAATAGCTAAACACGTTGCTTCTTTATTATAGTTTCTCAAAATGTTTGGACTAGAAAATAAAAATGGTTTGGTTATCTAATGTTTTAGGCTACCTATATTTTCTGTCAAATCGATAAACCAGTTGAGAAATGTTGGGTTTTAGTACTTTGGTTCCAACACCTCCGGCTGAAACAGTATCAAGAAGGGTGATAAGTGCAGTGGAGGTGCTGGAGAGCGTCAGGAGAGCATTCCCAATCCTGGCTGAAGTCGGATGTGCATGCCAGGCGTGTGGAAGACAGACAGGCCTAACAAGGACCTGCAGGCAGTGGTATGTTTTAAAACAACACCACACTGCAGCTGAATATTACAAAGAATGATTAAAGAAAAACGTCTAATTGGGAATTTAACCTGTTGGCCCCAATTTTGAGGATTTAAAAAAAAAAAAAAGATCAACTAAAAGTAAGAGGAAAAGCACCGTATTTAGATTGAACCGTATATGCTACTTTTATACAATCATACTTAAAAGTACTTATGTTTTAAATATTATACTAACACATTCACAACACAGGGACGTCACTGACCCACATGGTGCTTTTCGTAACGTAAACAATGCTCGTGGTCAGCATGTCGAATACTTAAGGCAGAGCTTTGGGGACAGCTATATTTACCTTGAAATATGAGCAGATAAGGGCTTTAGCCGTGATGGCCACAGTGATGCCCGAGCCCTCGCTCGTGACTAGCGGGTAGCACGACCAGCCGCTCAGCTAAACTCGACCTGTCCAACCCAAGTGACAGCCCTCCCTCTAACTTCACACTGTTTAGAACGTGTGCCTGGTGGCATCTTCTAGCAAAAACAGGCGAGTTTCATTGAATTTCGTAAATAATCAGTCATGGCAAACGCCGTAGTTCTACATCTGTACACATGACTCTTACAGATGTAGTAAAATAATAAGCTAACCCTGTGTTATAGAGACTATTATGGAGATCTTAGTTGAAACAGTAAGGAAAAGACAAGCATTCCCAGGTGAAAACATAACCAAAAACAAGAGCAACAGGCAGATCGGCTTTGTTTCAACACACTACTGCAATCATTTGAATGTTTTTTTTATTATTTAAAACAAGTGTTCAGAAACAACTTGCAATGCTCCACATTCTTTGTCAATGAGATTAGCGCCACTGGTTTCCTTTCAGTACCATGTGTGTGCTGTGTACTCTGGGAGAAGATGTGCATTAGGTTGTTGGGTACCTGCTGTAAGTAAATCTGTTCTCTCAGTTCCAGCTGTTGGGGGGGGGGGGGCGTTGAATCTTCTCACATCTCAAATCCACCTCTCACTGCTCAATCCTGAAGAAATAACGAGACAAACATCTGAATATCCAGCCCTTTTACAGACATTTAACATCTGTCATTTGGAAAATTAAAGGTCTTTGGTAACCTTTTAATAATCCTAAATAAAAGACAATAATAAAAAATAAATATCTTAGGTTAAGAAAAAAATAGCAAGACAAATACATGTTGTTCCCAATATTTATCATTTGTCCTGTGAACTTAAAACATGACCACAGAGCTAGGATCTTTCAGATAAATCCCTCAAAATTAGGCAATGCATTCACAACACAGCACTTTTCTGTTCTGTAAAACCTGCATCACATCAACAGCCAAGGACTCCATTACAAAGCAATTGTAAAATCCATGCTTATCTCCACAGCCCAGAGTAACAGATGGGTGATTACCTAAAAACATCTCTTCGGTTCCCTTAAAAGGGAAATGAAACAGCAGAGCTTAAAAAAATTAAATAAATAAAGCTAAAAAAAGAAAAGTTAAAACATAGAGTTAGTAAAGCGGAGTTGAAGCTCACCAGTGGTGTTTTCGGCAGCTACACAGTGTGCTTGCTTAGGAAGCTGTGGCCCCTGAGTGAGAAGTCTAGGGAGGGATTGTATAAGCAGAGGGATCCAGAATGCCAGAGATCATGTTACTGGGATGGTAAATATAACTGTTGCCTACGACCTCGGTCGGTCATTCAACACTTAGTGGCGTTCCAATTTGCTCTTAAAGGACTAGCACTAATGCCTTTATAGGCAGATATGCTGTGTACTACTATGTTTTCGCACAACTAATTTTAATGACTGTAAAATTGCGACTACGCTTTATGACGGTTTATCGTTGGTGTCCTGTACTTGTTTTAGTGCCAACGGGCCACCTCCATACCCGTGACGCATAACTCACATATGACCTCATCACATACCATGATGACGGTGGGAGAGTAAGTCTGTATAATGACGAGAGCTTAGGTATAATCAATGCATAATCAATGTCCTGTTGGCGTGCGTAGGTTGTGCAAGCTATTTGCGTGCGTTTTTTTAATGAGACTCCCATGTTATCTCCCATCCAACCTTGGCCAAAATATTGAAATTTAGGCAAAATCTTTGGTTTATATAGGTATTCCAGAAATGTAAGCTAAATATTTGGTTTATAATGGTATGACACATTTTACGCATTAGTTTATTACTACGCAAGATATCGGAGGAAGAAGCTCGAGGTGCGATGCCGCGCAGGTACACGGGATGCCCGCTAATCATACAAAGTTGTAACACTTTAATCATTTGCAAGCGCCTTAAGCAGCGAACATCACGTGTAACGTTTTCTGTGAATTTCATATTAATGCCATTGAACTGCACTGCAGCTAATCCAATAGGCTCAACTTTATAGCGCTGTAATTACGACTTATAAACTCTTAGAAAACTATGGACTTGTTTGCGACTTGCGGAGACACATTGGTAGGTAGCTAGGTAACTAGCTGTCTATCTAGCTAGGTAACTGTTAAGTGAGCTAGCTAAATGTCTTTACTTTAATAATAGCTGCCCAATACCAACAAAGCAGCAAACAATAAACGAATAATGTCGTAACAATAGCTAGAGGGAAAAGAGAACATGCAGAGTTACTGTCCATTAGCTATGGAATTATTTATTATAAAACGCAATATAGTCACAATTGCATATTTACTTGTTAGCTAGCTGGCTAACATTAGCTCACTAAAAAAAAAAAGGCTGCGAATCTAACGAGTCAGAATCATGGTAACGGCGAGGAATGTGCAAGGAGGCATAGCATAGCCTTTTACTCACCACAGAGTGTAATGTACCATCCTCTTGTGATCCGTCAGAGAAACCTTCCCCAATACACTAGTAAGCCATTTTGGTCTCCTTTAATTACCTTGCAACGCAAGTAAACGTTACCAGGGATTACACACAAACCAATATTTATTAATACTATAGGTAGCTATTTTCTGCGCCTTTACCTTTGCAAAATTCCAAGATACTCTGATAACGGTTCTCTCACTTTAACTGTGACGTCGGACCCCCGTCTTACCAGTTCATTGGTCAATTTTTCACCTAACGTCATTTGGTGTCACCGCCCACACGATCACCTTGGTGACGGAAATAAACACTTCATTGTCGCTATAGCGTACAACTATTCGAGGTTTTCCATTTTATATATATTTATATATATATAAATGTTGTAATGTTTTTTCTCTAGAAACCTTATGTACACCGTATACGTATAATTGCATAAACCATCCACAAGTATGTATCTTATCATGAAACAAATACCGTTGTTGCAAACACACCTCAGATATTTATTTTCCTTCCATCTTCATGACAGTTCATTCGGCTACCAGAGAAACACTGATAACTTGTGAGTTGCTGCAAATAGACCGTTTTCCACTTATTTATGTAAAAGTATTGCCCTATCCCGTAATACATGCATTTGAATGAGTGATTTGGTAAAAGCAAATACAAAACGATCACATTTGATTTTAAACTCACAGTAGTTTACGGTGAGCTGAAATTAAGTTTTTTTTAAGCTTTCATGCCAACAGTGAGTAAATGCATTCAATAAGTGTGAGTCCCTTTTGTTTCAAGGTACCATACAACACATTTCACAATATGAATTAGTCTTACAATTCAGTGGAAAATTAATACTTCTTTTGTTGGTAAAACAAAAAGTGGGGGGAGAGATGGGTGGCAGCAATACAAGATATGCAATGCTTTCAGACATGTGGCACTAAAGCAATCCAGACAGAAATCTACTCCAGGAAAACAACCACATTAAATAAATTCAGTGTTAACTTATTTCATTTCAAAACATATAAATAAAATCAAACCATCAAAACAAAGTTACAAAAATAAATAAATAAATAAAACAAATCAACATTTTACATCTGAAAACTTCCAGATAATAAAAATGAATAACACCTGAGTACAATTCTAACCAATCACTGGAATTAACAAAGTTAACCGAGACAATAAAGTAAAACATTTAAATCAGTGCAAAAAAGAACATTTTGAATGTTTAATTACTTTTACTGTATTAACAGTAACACAAAATTAACCTCTGCAAATAAACATTTCCCCTCAATCATTTCTGGGTGTGGAAATACCAAATACGATTTATACCTTATACAGTTTAAGTAATCTGAATGTTTTTCTGTGGTACTACCTTTTGTGGGCGCTGAGAATAAAATCCAACATCCACAAAGTTAAAAGAGAACTGCTTTTTAACTGCTTTAATACGTAGGCCATTAAGGACAAGCCGACAACCCTGTACACATTTATCTTTAATCAACAATCCCCCTTTTAGATATGTAAAACAGTCATTTGTACAATATGACCATAATCAGCCTTTCCCCCCACTCTATACCTATGATACAATTTTAAGAATAAAAGTTCCTGACCACACTATACTGTTTTTCTCCATCAAAAGCAATCTCTATAATAGTAATAATTGCTCAAGCTTATACAAATACACCTATATATTATATATATAGGCCCCTTGATTAAATATACTACAGAAAATTAGCTTCTTCCTTCTTCATATATGGGAAAGTTATTTTATTTTATACATGACAGTCTTCATTTCTATTCTCAGGGTTAATAAATGTTTATATGTATTAACTGTAATATCTCTTGTTTTTTTGTAATCTATGAAAAAAACCCCAATATATCACCAATTACTTTGTTATTATTTGGACAATGTCCTCTTGTAAAAAAAACAACAACAACAAAAAAAAAACAATACTAAAGTAAAAACCGAACAGACACTGACAGTTATATACTTAATTTTATAGCTACATTGTTCACTTCTCTGTACTACCATGCCCACATATTCAAAATGTCCTTGCTGCAGTGGAGGAATTCCTTTTTGCCTCTTTAATGCATTTTGCCAGCTCTTCCTGAGTTTTCATCTGGTAATAATACCCCACAAGTGCATTCATCTCAGCACTGAGCACTGTTCTAGTCCGGTTGGCATTATCGTAGTTAATGTCACAAAATATACATCATAAAATCTATTTAATCAGGATGTGACGTATCTATAAGACCTTTGTTTACATTTTGTAATTCGATGGTAAATAAGTCAGAATGAATACTAAGGATTTGCACAATATGATATACAGATATATGAGCAAATAAAGTTTGCAATGAAACCAGCAAACAGTGGTCCCACATGGTAAAACCAGGGGAAGTCATTTGGTCTAAGGCAGGAATCTACCTTTTGTACTTAACTCTGAAGTTACTACATCTAAACCTTCGATCCTATATTGTGTTTACCTTATATTGTGTTTACTGCAATTATCCCAACATGAGATACTACTGATAAAGTTGTATGAGATACTACTGATAAAGTTGTATGAGATACTACTGATAAAGTTGTATGAGATAGTACTGATAAAAGCCATCTAATACCCAAACACTGCTAGGGTTTTACTACTGACTAGTGTGCATTCTGAGTGAGAACTGTGTACGTTTCTAATCAGCGCCCCACCTCAAACTGACTAAAGTATCTTCCCAACCCTCTCTTTAATAAATAATCAAGAATTATCAGTGGAACATTTTCTAGTATCAGGAAAACACCAACTCTGAAGGAAAAAAAATGAATCGACTGTACTAGCATCTGTAATTAAAGAAAACAAGGTTTACAAGAAAAAAGAAAACTAAAAAACAACAGCAAAAAATAAAAAAAGGAGAAAAAACCCACTTTGGAGTCCACATGGAATGGCACTATGCTTTGGTGTTTATGGTAAAATGAAAGCTTATTAAAGCAAGGTCATCACTGCGTAACCTAGAAAAGAAATGTGGCTAGATCAATTAGCCATTGGGATTGGACCTCTAGGTAATCGTGTTATATGCATTACGTCCAAAAAATGTGATTTTGCTTAGTGCATTTGGTTGTTCAGAAACATTGCTGAAAATCAAAACACACATTTGGCCGAAGTCCAAATTAGTAGAGTCCAACTGGTCCTCGAACAACAAAGCCACAAAGATGTCAGAAGAAGTAGCCGCCAAGTTACTGGGTTTGTTTATAAACATGGAAAAAGATGCATAAGAACACACGATGAGAGCTACAATCCAAAGTCCACTGCACTTTGGGAAGTTAGATTTGCCTGAGAATTTGTTATTTCAACTAATTCATCATTTACTACATACGTATGTGCCAAATCTATACCGTACACTTTTAATCACCAGTAATGATGAACTGATGATAAAAACCAGAGCATGTATTGATATTAAACATCTGTTTGGGCCAATATTTCCCATTAAGTATAAATATGAATGGGAAGCAAGTAAGTTGATTGAGGTACCCCTCACATATCAGTTCCTCTCCTCCAGAGCAGGATCACACTCGCTGTACATACAATAATCACAATCAAATCCAGACTGATACTGATGGTTTAAACAACTGTCATCCAATTCTCTTACGGTGATCATACTTATTGCCAGCCCTAACAAGTAGGGTAAACTAATTTGCATTTTCATCATGCAACATCTGAATATTAACAAATAAACAAAAGGGCACATTCAGATCCATAACTTCCAACATTGCTCTCTAGCATCTGTTTAAACAAACAAACTCAAACAAAACCAAACAAACAAACAAACAAACAAAGCATATAAGGCCAGTACTGCCCCTCCATGAGATGTCAGATTTGGCCTGAGAGTCTTTCGCAGGGATTAAGAGGCTGACGTACGTACACCATTAGCAAATCCAGCGCTCACGTGGTCCGATGCCTTTTCTGTACCCACTGCCAACCACAGAGGGATTAGTGACAGATGATTATCACAAGGTTCTTAGGATGCACTTTTTGGACTGCCGTAGCTCTCTGTTGTGCTTTCATCTTGAAGAGGCAGGCAATAGCGACAGTTACCTGCAAACCTCGTTCAAGGGCATAGTCAACTGAAACAAGTGAAGCCATTTATATACACTACGGAAATAAGTGCAGGGTCACACAAATTGAGCAGTGTGTGTGTGTGTGTGTGTGTGAGAACATGTGGTGACCATGTAGTGATGTGACCAGTGATAGGCCCTTTAAAACACAGCTAGCCTCTTCTTAATCCAAGCCAGTCTGATGATCCTAGACGCCCCCCACCCCTTTCCTGAACCATAATTTGCACACACCGTGAAGCCTATGTAGTGCTATTTAAGAAAGGGATCAGTTACTCCAGTCCTGGCCCCATGTGGTCAGTCATTTGGTCTTGGGCACCACCAGTATCCCGTCCCCATCCCGAATGCTGTATGAGTGGAGGGCGCGTGTACTGTACTTCATCTCCTCAGGCCCAAAGGCGGAGCACATGTCCTTGTCGATGTAGTAGAGGCGCATGTTGCTGGCAGAGAGCCGCACCACCGCCTTCAGCTGCTTCTTTAGCTCAGCCACCGTCTGATCCAGGCGGATGCTCACCTGCTCCACCCGCTCCTCGCAATGCACCTCCACCCTGGCGTAGCAGCGCGGCCTCAGGTCGATCTCGGCCAGTGGTGCAAGCTTCCCGTATTTGGTCACCAGACAGTGGTATCTGTTGTACAGGGAGCACAGAGGCTTCACAACCAACCAAACTCGTTGGCTTGAAAAACGTGCGGAAAGTGCTAAACTAGAACAGGCTACGCAAATGGCCAAAGTGCCCTTCTCAACAATATCTGAAAGCACTGCAACATTTTTGTAAAGAACACCCTTACTAAGCAAAGCATGACAAAAGGCCATGTTTACTTGCGATAAAACTGCCCCTATCGGTTATGGGCCTCCTGTTTGTGCCAGACCTGTGAGGCAGCTCTTCTTCAGAGTGGTCCAGATGGTAGCGGATGAAGAAGCGCTCTGCGTCCTCCCTCTCTCCGCCCGTCACCACGCTCCCGTTCAGGCAGGTCACCGACGGCAGCCTGGGGGGACAGGAGGAGACAGCTGGGGCAGGAGGTTTTTTGTTTTTTTTTGCCGGTTCTGTGAGCTGGGAAGGGGGCAGGGAGACTCACTGTGCGATCATGAGACTGCGGCGCTCTGTGTTGGTGTAGGTCTGCAGCAGAGGGATGCCCTGCAGCCTCACCTCCTCCAGCTTGGGGAGGAAGGTTAACCTCTCAATGTCCTCCCACCGATTAAGGCCTACACATGCATGTACACAGGAACAAAGTGCATGCGATTCATTTTGGGTTGCTCTGCATTAAATCTGTCCAGCCAATATAACGCGAGGACTTTCTTAAAAACATAAACCATAACTCTACGGACACTCTGCTTTCTGCTGCAGTCTTGGGGAGCCAGTGCCTTGCCCCAGCACAACTGTAATGTACAGCAGATCCCAAAGGCTGAAGATAACAACCCAGAGGGGAGGAAAAACAAACAAACAAAAAGAGCCACTCTTGCCTGAGTTGTGTAGGTTGATGCTGCGCAAGTTGGGAAAGAGGCGGCAAAGATTGTCTCCAGAGTCCAGGATGGAGCCCAGGTTGTTGTTAGCCAAGACAAGTGTGTCTAGAGCGGGGAACATGGTGCCAAACTTGCGCACCTCGTCCCAGTCTTGTAGGTTGTTGTCCGTGATGTGCAGTAGCCGCAGTGAAGGGCAAGGCGTGGCAGAGGCCGTCACAGTGGTGTACTCGTTAAGGCACAGGAACAGCTCCTCCAGTCTGGAAGAACATGAATGGATGAGAATGCATGAATATGCATGTATGAGGATGCATGAATATGCATGAATGTCAGAAGAGAGCAAAGCTACACATGTACCACTGGTAGAACACAAACTGGGCCCAGAAGAGAACTTTTCACTCCATATTCATTGCTGTTTTTAGCATTAGTGTCTACCGAGTGGACCGTTAGTAAATTAAATACTGTTAAATAAGAATTAAATGTGCTCATATCTCTTGAAAATATCCGTGTGAAAGATAAAACACTGCGAACCCTACTTAATATATTAAGATTAAAATATATTTTTGAATGGGAGAATTCATCAAAGCATATAGTATCTATGACTATAAAAAGATGAAAAACGATTCTTTCTTGCCTAAGGGCAAACTATGAAAGTAATTCATTCAAATAATAATAAAGGCAGGACAGATGATATACATATAAATTAACTAAAATAAACTGTCAGACAACATAATACTGCATTGCTTATACTCCTGTCCCTGTTGAAATAACCTGATATCCTGCACTTTATATTCCTTGCTAGAATGCAGAGACTGCAGCTAAACCAGATATGGTATTATCCTGCAGAAAGTTTCCCCCCCAGGCCATCAGAAAAAGAAAAAAAAAAGAGATTTTTTTCTTTCCCTCATAATTTATCGATAGATATTTAGAACTGGCACAAAGAGCTCTTCAGCTGTCCAAACGTTTATTCTGTGCAACAAACGGAAGAACAAGTTAGTAAAAACAATATGACATGGTCAAAATTCCCCTGCGAGGTACACCCTACCAACAGAAAGGTATAACGGACCAGAATCATCTAAATCTAATATTAGATAGAACCAAACAGACCAGTTTTTTTAAAGCTATAATACTTCCCTTAGGATTTAGCGTTCAAAGAGTTCACTTGACTACTCTGTTCTGATCTAAATTTACAATAATCAGTATGATATCACAAGTCTTGAGGGCACGTCAATGCCAGCTGTACTTAGGTGCAGTGTTCTCTTTCACCTCAGTCTCCATATCAGATGATAGAGTTTGTGGTCACCGAAATCCTGCCATATCAAAAACGGCATGGCGATCTTACACAGGCATCTCGCGCGTGAAGGTGTGCACAGTGTCCCAGGACACCTGAGTGTTGTTGAGGACAAAACGACGCACTCTGGAGAAGGCTTCAGCCCATCCTGGCTCTAATGCTGCCTCGCTCAACGGGTTGGAGCTGAGGTTCAGGAAGTCGAGGTTCGGAATGTTCCTAACGATCTTGCTAACCTGAAAGGAGTCGGAGCGAGGAGTGTTCAGACTCGGCGTGAAAGATTGTTATGGTGGAAGTCCTCATGCTTTACTCACGGTCGTGACTCGTAACAGCTGAAAGAGGGGAGGCCCACCTCGTACCAGTCCTGGAGTTTGTTATGAGACAGGTCCAGCTCGACCACATGGGCACAGAAAGCAGCAATCTCTCCTTCATCTCCTGCCTGACTGATTCCACAGGCATTCAAAACTAGCACACTAGGTAGGTTGAGTCGGTCTGGGAGGTAAGAACACAAACAAAAATGTGATTAATGGTCACAGGATGAACACGATTACCTGATTCACTTGGTCTTGGATTCTCATAAAAATTGCCAAGCCACACTAATACAATGGCAATAAAGGTGAGACATTTTCCCCCCCTTTCAATTCTCTGAGCCTTACCTTTCATAGGAGACCCCTGGGGCCCAGATGGTACAACCACACCCATGCCTGGGCCTCGGCGACACGGGAAGTTCTCTGGACTGTACTTCTCACTGATCACCTGCATGAATGTGCGGCCGTCCCCCTCAGGTGGCTCCATGGCCCTGTCCCACTCAGCACCCAGTCCAGCTGCTGAAGCACACAAGTACAGGGGCCAGAAGAGTAATTAGACAGGACTGAAGTCTGAGACCATACAGCAGTTCTGATTTCCTGCTTAACACACAACCGCCACAGTATGCAAGCCTTTAATCTCTCTTCTCAGCCATGGCACCAGTTAATAAACATCATTTTGCAAAGAACACATTTTACCTGAAGCCAACAAAAGTCTCAAGGAAAATGGTTTGCTTAACAGTTCTTTCCGAAAGTAAAACAGTTGAGATGTTATGAAGTACTTAGACCTATCTATAATGTTTAATTTCAACAGTAATCTAATACACCAAGCACTGGACGCATACAAAAAATCTTACCTGCTGTGTCTGTGTGTCTATCCACAAGTTTATGACCACAGAGTTTGCACTAACCTGAAATTAAAGTCAACTCAATGAAGACCAATGTGCTAATTAGCTCGGAAGAACCAGAAGAAATGTGAAAGAATTAAAAATAAACCTCTAACTCACCTTGAAGTGATCAGACACATGCAGAGTGGTGATACTCTTGTGAAGAGGCACTCAGCTGACCTTTCCTTAAAGAGATGGTCCTAGCGGAGGAGCAGCAGAGATAGCAGAAAAGACAAGTACCGTATAAGGGGGAGACCAAGTCACTACAACCAATCATGAGTTTTCAAGATGGGCTTTCAAGCCATCCTGTACCGTCACTTGTTAAAAGTTCTGTCCTGCATAACATTTGAATTCACACTGAAAGAGTGCGATTTTGAATGGAAGATGGGTGTTTCTTGGTTAGTTCTTTCAAGTATCTTTGATACTTTATTTCTTAGTTGTTCAGGAAAATGATTGTCTACAAAGAAACATTTAAATATGTGAACCCTAATAGAATGCTTATTATTGTCAAATTATACCATTACAATGAAAATCGAATGCACACTAAATGTAATACAATTTAAATAAAAAAAACTGAAACGAAACAAAAAATTAACATATTCATTATGCATTCAGTTCGCTAATTCTGTGCACTGCAGGTAAGACTAACAGACAGACCTTTCATTGTCCCTTGTGCCTAAGCAGGCATTACCACATTAAGGTTACAAGCTATACAGCTACAAAGGGTCACTGCAATGGCATTTCGAAATTTCAAACCTGACAATGATTCCCGACAGCATTGCAAGGATTACAAGGAAGAAGTCACACACCCAAGAAATATAATCCCGTAATATTTACACAACGTCAAATTAAAATTCCAATTAAACGTCGCCTTTCAAGGAAAAAAATACCCGCAAAGCTAGCTAACAAAGCTAGTAAGGCGATGACGACTCAGGCGACAGATAAAACAACTTGGTATACTATACTAGCAAGTTGTGACAAATGGCCAATGAAGCTGACCATCGTTGCTTGGACCATATTGACAACCAGAGCATGTGCGCCCAAATTAGCAAACTCTGGGTTTCAAATAGCTAGCTAGCTGGCTAGCTATCTCACCAACGAAACAGATTTGCTTTGAGTTACGCTTTTGAATCACAGCACGTAGCTTAGCCAGCTAGCTAACTTGGCGTTTTACACTAAATGTCATGCACGTCAGAAAGACTGGGCTATTGGCTTCATGTGACAATACAAACGGCTAATAACCACGCATAGCAAGTTATTCAAAGGGCTATAAAGAGATTCTTTAAAAAAAAAACCATTCACTTTTAGCGCCGTCCCATTTCCATTCGTTCTTGTTATTGTTTTAGCTGTCACATCGACCGACTTATGTAGGAAGTGACGTAACTCCTAGACCTAGTCTGTGATTTGAGTACAGTGGCAGTAAAGAAATGAAAACGCACTCCGCACTTCAGACGTACTTCGAAGTATATCTGGAGTTCTTAATTATATTTAGAAAATCTGTGAAATCAAAATCTTTCACTGAAAAGTAAACAACTAAAAATTAATTTTAAATCTTTGTATAGGTTTTCCTTTAGATAGGTAGATAGTCCTAGAGGGAATTTAACATATTACAGCAGCAATAGTAGATTGTAAGTAGCATATTCTAGAAATAGTAAAAAATATGTTTCGGTAAAAATGATCAATATATAATTATAGAATACAAAGTAAATACGACCATATACTCAAGTCGTCAGAGTACAGGCAAAAAGAAACAGGTGATTACTTGAGTTGATAAATAGAATTGCAGTTTGGGTGTTTGAGTAAACCCACACTGGTCCTGGACGATACGTACGATCATATTACTGTCAGGGAAAAGGTTTTTAAAACAGCCATCTACAAAAAAGGACAAAACGTGCTAAACACGGAGCAGCCAGACAATATGGGGTCTGTGCCAAATCTGTTAAACATTTTACGCTGTAAAATTGCAATGTAAAATGTTATAATTCACTTACCTGTACAGACACTCAAAAAGGAGATTTTACTTTAAATGTATGTTCGCCAGGAACATCTTGTATTCTTTTGGTACATTGCCTTATTTCACAAACTGGTGACTGTCTCCACCTGCTGACTGCACAGTTACTGTGCTGGAGCCGTCTGAGCTGAACACTTCGGTGGAGTACAGAGCCAGAGCCTGGAGGGCCACCACTGTGTCCTGATCCAAACACAAAAACAACCAGTACTTATAAATTTTCAACATAACATTCATTCTCTGTATGTTCTCTGTATGTTCAGACCCAGTAAATGTATAAAGAGTTAGAAGAACCCCTGTACTTTATACCTGGGTGGAGGAGAAGCCTCCATAGGGATTCTGCTGCTTCACCAGCCACTTGACAATCCTGTTGGCATAGCCCAAGTCAGCAGTAGAGAGCTGATGTGTAGTGACAACAGCAAGCAGCACGTAGGAGCTGATCTCCACTGCTAAGGAGTACGAGTCATCTGATGATTGAGACTAGTGAAGGCACCAATCTAAAACCATGAAAGTTTTGAAGCCTTCAAAACTGCTTTACCACTGTATCGTATGTTGAAGACATGTTTAACCTTTACTATTATGACCAATGAGCGTGGGGCTGAGAGGACGTTACTCATGTTGTGATGTTGGCGCGATGTTATGAGGGCAATGCTAAGAAAGTTGCACACACAGTGGATTCAGTTGCATCTTTAATGTTTTTCTATCGTTTAATTATTTTTTTTCCTGTGTGACCCACCAGACCCAACCTATTCAATATAAAGAAGAACGTTCTTTAAAACCAAATCAAAAACAACTTTAGGGAGACCTAATTTTTGAGGGCTGTAGTTTGACACAGCATTTTGTCAGAAAGTGCATCTAAGCATAGTATTAATAGAAGCACACACCCTTTCCTGAAAGTAGCAAGGTAAACATTAATAACATTAATCAATTAAAAAGGGTTTACAGACGTTCAGTTCCATAGTTCCTGGTGATATGTTAGTCCTTGGTGGCTTGTTCAGTTTCCTGAGTAACTATCTGTCATTTTGAAAAGAAATTACCAGAATATCACCCAAATTATCCAACATTGTTCACAGCATGTTTACAATAGTTTTATATCTCTCTCTTACAGATATCAGTTTGTCGCTTTCCCCAAAGGGATTAAAAGTGGTTAATCATTGAATGATGGTTTGTGCAAATATTTATGCAAGTATTTTGACATACCCTCTTTTTGACCAACATCTTAAAAAAGGCATTTGGACTCGACATAACTTCATTTGAGTAATTTGACTTCATCATGGTTGTTAGCAGGAATTACGTAAGCAAATGGCTACTACTAGCTTACCTCCTCTTTCTCTCTGTCCTTGGACAAAGCTTAGGACCGTGAGTAATGTAGAAAGTCTTCTTTCTGTGAAAAGGTTATTGCCCTATTTTGTATAATTATTACAATATATACTGTAAGAGTCTGCACTATATTTATATTGACCAGCCTTACCTGTGACAGTTTATGTGTTGAAATCAGAGAGAATGACTGTTGCCTTTAAGAAGAATCATTTATGCAAAATACTCTTAGTAGTCAAAGCAGTTCTCTCAGGTTTAATAGAAGCATAACAAATCTTGAAACAACTGGGTTAGAAGATTTAAGTCGATGTCAAATATTGCCTGGGTGCAAAGAATAACTATTTACTTATTTCACATTGTGAATCACACTCAGGTCAGGACTGAAGGATTTAATTAAAATGACACCAAAGAGTGAATGAGCTAACATAAAAACCTGCAACATATTAACAATGACAGACATGTTCAAATAACAGCATAGACAAATAGGTAACAAATTAATGACATAACTGCCCTCAGGTCACAACCCAATAAAATGTAAAGGGTGTCACCTGAGGGAGGCCGGGACATAAACAGGCAGTGATAAACACAAACAAAACAGTCCACATGTCCACTGCTGTTGCTATGGGTAACCACCAGTAGGGGGTCTCCACAGTGTGACACACATTCCGAGGATATTTAATGTTTGTACATTAAAAGGTGTTTTTTTTGTAGGCATCTGAGAAAATGTATCAATTCCTGGGTCATCATCCTTTCATAAACTGTGAGAATTATTAATTCTCTGTATATTTTGTCCTTGTAGGTTTCCCTTCATCACATGGTGGAAATGTTATGAAAGCCAAAGAAACATCTGTGCACAATTTGCAATATACATGAAAATCACGAAGGAAACATATCAAACTTAATTTTTATTTATTTGATAAAACTTCTGCTACAACAGTTTTTGCCAACAAATAATATATTGTTTTCAGCAAAAAAGTTAAACATTAATGCAGAAGTTTATTTAGTTAGGAGAGATTGCACAACTGGGAAATTACTCAACTTTAGAAATGATTATGGATTAAACATGGATTGAGCTCAGATAGTAATAATAATAATAATAATAATAATAAATAAATAAATAAATCAAGTCAATAAATAAAGAAAAGACAATATAAGACATACATTAGACATACAAATCAGAGCATGTACAGTATACAGGACTGTTGGAAGAGGATATTATAAAAATATTATAAGCAATGTAAAAAGTTTAGATTAGATGTATTAGTTTAGATGTATTAGATTAGGTTAGATTTGAATATAGAGAGTGCTGAAGACTAATGGACAAGTGGGGTGGGTGGAAGAGTTGAGGAAACACAAAACACATCTAGAAAACCCATGAAACAAATCTAGAACACCACATGAAACATATCTAGAAAACACATGATTGCCTGTGAAGGTGGGAGGGATATGGGTACTGAATGAAAGATTTGAGTCGAGGATGACACCCAGATTTCAGACTGGGAGAAGGAAATACAATCATCAACAGAGAGAAAGAAAGCCAATTCTTTGAAGGGTTATTTAGAACCAGTTAGCATGAGTTTAATCTTATCATTATTTACAA
The DNA here is from genome assembly GCA_028565775.1 of Sternarchorhynchus goeldii. Classification (NCBI taxonomy): domain Eukaryota; kingdom Metazoa; phylum Chordata; class Actinopteri; order Gymnotiformes; family Apteronotidae; genus Sternarchorhynchus; species Sternarchorhynchus goeldii. The sequence goes on from JAOXYF010000013.1 coordinate 13,014,982, forward strand.
GGGGAAAGTTGTACTTCATGCATTTCCTAATTTATGATAAACAGGTTACTACCTGATCAAGATGTAGATTTTTAATGGATTTGGTAATAAAATAAATCTAGATATCATCCACATAGCAGTTGAAATCCAGATTAAATTGTTGTAAGATAAGTCCTAGAGGAAGCATGTATACAATGAATAGTAGGGTCCCAAGTCCTGCTCCTTGGGGAACCCCTTGAGTGATGAGGAAAAGTCAAGAGTTATTAACAGCAAGTGCTCCAGAGAACTACTGATTTTAGCAGATGACCACTCTGACTTACAGTGTAGTATTTGTTTTAAAGGTTTTCATTTTCATTTAAGTATTTTTCAGCATCTTTTTAATTGGTCTTAATCAAATGCACATCAAACAAAAATATGATTACAAAATTTATTTTGTCTGTAGATATTTCATGGTCACATTTCCTGCAGTGATAGAGTCTGGCTCTGAAGCTAAACTCTGTATGAGTCTCCTGAAGCCTAATGAGACTCTGCAAATGATCATTTATCTGATTCACAACAATCAGAACAAAAAACTTCTAGAGGAGAAAGTAAACGAAGAATTTCACCGCTGCTCCCAATTTAAGGTCAGAAACCACTAAGATAATATTTTTCATTCAGGTGTTATTGTTGATTGAAGTCTTGGTAAGAGTGAACCATATGGCTTTATCTCTATAGGCTCCAGAGGTCGAAGGTCAATCTGTACAGGAGATCAAAGTACAAGTGAAAGGTGAAAGTTTTGAGTTGACAGAGAAAAGAAGAGTCCTGTTTAAATCCTACAACTCACTAACATTTATTCAGACTGATAAACCAATCTACAAT
>JAOXYF010000013.1:13045135-13056302 GCA_028565775.1 Sternarchorhynchus goeldii
AAGTGTTCAGCTCAGACGGCTCCAGCACAGTAACTGTGCAGTCAGCAGGTGGAGACAGTCACCAGTTTGATGTCCATCAGGACACCAAGTTACTTTACCAAGAGAGACCTCTGCAGGATGTTCCTGGCAAATACAGCATTGAAGTTAAAGGATCCACCTGTGTGTCAGTGCAGGTCAGTTTTTCCTGGTCCCACACTGAGGATTTAGAAAATGTAGTGTCAGGTTTCAGAGGAAATAACTTTTTCACATTGCAATGTAATACTAATTAAATTGAGACATTTGCATACAATGAGGTTTTAAAGACTGTTTGTCTGTAGTGGCCCATGCACTCAACACACCATGTCACTGGTGAAGAAAGCAAAAAAACAATCAATTTCACAACATTAAGCGACAACTCATTATGTGAATAGAAATCATTAGCAGAAATGGAAAACAAGAAAACACTATTCTGCATTTGTTGAAGCAATTAAAACCTAAAACTCTGATTACATCACAGTTACTGTTGTGACTGTGTGAGTAACTGTATTTAACCTTTCTCATTTCATCTCACAGATGGCTCTTTTCTACAATATCCCCACACCTACTGAAACCAGTACACTGAGCATCAAGGCTATGACTGAGGGAAATTGCACAAAACCATTTGGACAAATTTTGCCCATCAACTTTACTGTTATGTAAGAATTAATTTGGAATAAACCACCTTTTTACGTGTTGCAATTTAAATAAACACTGCAACAAATCTGCAAAGTTTGTGAATTAGATTTCCAGTGATGAACTGTCTATAATAGGCTGGGAAAAACAACTGTCCCAGTACAGCCACTGATAATGTGTGTCCAAATAATATTGAACATAGTTGAGTTAATGACTTTCTTCCTTTCAGATATAATGGGGCGTTGGCCAGCACCAACATGGTCATAGTGGATATAAAGATCTTATCTGGGTTCACAGCAGATCCCAGTGAAGTAAGTAGCTGTGATATTATTTATATTTATATTTCTTCAATTCCTTTATGTTCATTCATTAAAGTGAAGTAATCATATTCTTCTTTCAGTTAAAATATAGACCACTTGTGGAACGGGTTGATTCCAAAGATGACCATGTTATCATGTATTTAAAAGAGGTGAGAAATCATAATTAAATATAATAAATCATAATTAATCTGTCTATCTGTCTGTCTGTCCAGTGAACTTTGTAAGATCTATAGGTAGTAATAGATTTTATATGCATTTAGTATTTTGCAAATTATCCAAAGACCACTGAACTCACTCTCTGGCTTGTTTGTAACAGGTTCCTAGAAACATTTCTATGAATTATGAACTACATATACAACAGGTGCTTCAAGTCAAAAACCTCAAGCCAGCTGTGATCAAAGTTTATGACTACTACCAAACAAGTAAGATTTGCTTGATGTGATGAAAACCACTTCAGTTGTATTTCTATGCTTGTTTTCCTGATTGGAAACACTTCTCTCTTCCAGGTGACCAGTCTGAGACGGACTACTCCTTCCCCTGTGCATGAGCTTTCAGACCTGCAGCATCACGTTGTCATGTTCAACATACAGGAAAGGCACCGATATTTGATCAATGCTGATTTTAGGATCTTTAACCAGGAATAACCAAACAAGATCACTTTAAAATATGAACTCAAATAAATGTACCTGCTCTTGTATTCTAAACAGATCTTAAATGGAGTGTTTTCTTCTGCTAAAATATGTTTCTTGTCTTATGTTTTGGCATTAGTTTGACATTAGGACAGGATTTAGTGAGCAACTGCCTTTATTATTCAATTGAGCAATTAATTGTCAAGATCGTTAGTGACTAAAAAGTGATAGAATGTCAGTGTACAGAGGAGAAAAAGCAGCTACAACATGATTCTCTTGTGGTTGTGAATAGGAGGTCACATCTGGTGACTGAGAGAAAAACCTTAGAGGCTGTAATATTCCAGCAGAGGTGAGATAACAAAAAATGTGTGTCTACAAGGAGGCATTTAAAAGAAAATAAATGAAAAGCAACAGGGAAGTTAACCAAACTAAAGCAAATGAGTGTATAGCAAAAAAAAAAACCCACAAGGAACAATGTGTCAGGAATAGCTGCAATACACTCAGTTGGCCATGAGTTTCTGAGTTTTATCTGTTGCCATGGTTATGAATCGCACTCACCTGCACCTCATCAATCTACCTGAATCTCACCTCCAGTGTGAAGTAGTGCTTGCGCTCACTGTACGCATCCCAACCTGTGCTGTTCAGTGTGTTGTCTCTTTTGCAAGACTTCTAACAATACAGCTTCTCACTTCTCTAACATGACTGAATAAATGTTAGCTGCTCTGGATAAGAGTATCTGCCAAATGTGTAAAATCAAGTCTCTCTTTTTTTAAGCTTGAGAATATACGTAGACATATATGTAAATAAAATCCTGCAATTCACACATTACATTGACTACATATTGTAAGTAAAATATAGAAATTAAATTGCAAATGTAAGGCTTGAGGAGTGCTGGGAACGGAAAGCGTGAATGGTTTTATTATGACGACTATAAGCAACACGTTCACTAGATAAGAACAAGTAATAAACAAACATACAAGTGTGACAGATAATGGGTGTGGCACTCAAGGAAGACACACACACAGAAACTGGAGGAGTTTAGGAGGACAGTAAATAACAGGAAGTGCAATGCAGTTCAGATCTTTTAGGTAAAAGCAGTAAATGGGAAAGTGTCACCATAATCAGTGAGATGCATTAATATACCAGGACAAGAGGGCCTTATCTCACGGCTAGTGTTGAGGTAGTTACTTTAAGGTACCACTTGAAACAACGATTCTATCACAGTGCAGATTTAACAGCACGTTTTAAGAATGGTTGCTTTCTAAAAATAACTCTCAATGGAGAATCTCATCATCTCTCGCTTGAAAAAGCATCTCTTATTTAAAACATCCTGCATCAAGGGACTAATTTTACTTGTTTCAAGTACTTTTTTCATCATTTAGTATTTTTTTACTTCCTTTTTTCCTTTTTTGTAGTGTACACATTACTGTAAATGTGCACACATCACTTGGACTATATCAAGCCAGAAAAAACCTCCCAGGCAAGCCATGTGGGCCCTTCTGTTGAGTACAGTATTTTGTCCTTTATCTCCTGGGGTGTGGGAGGCTTCTGCTCTTCCTTGAGCCAGTCAAAATGATAAGGGGACACCGAATCAGGTGGTTATGGTTTCCAACCCAACATGTCTGCCGCTCCAGTTCTATGGAAAGCAGATGAATTTCTGCTCTAATGGGTGTCTGAAACCAACATTCCTGCCAAGTAATCCCCAAACTGGCCTGAGTAGCAACACTGAAACCTCTGGAATTGGCTGTATACCTTCATGAGTTTGGGATATCTGGGTATTACAAGGTCATTGCAAGGGCTGGCAGAGCAGTGCTGGAGTCTCAACATGAAACGTGAACCCCAGGAGTTCATACCTAAAGACCCAGGACTTCATACGTAAAGGTAAGCACACCCCCCACACCATTTAACACCATTCAGACCACAGCTTGCCCTGGACTCAAGGTCAAAGTTGTTCTCACCCTAACAAATGATCATAGCTTTTTTCCAAAATTAATAAATGTTGGTCATAAATGTTTTTAAAATAAATATGTTTTGAGTGCCAGTGAGAGAAACATATAAGGAATAGAAGTCTGCTCCTACAGTATGGTGTGAAAACACTGTAAAATATGTTGTGGCTTCAGTGGCAGTAGTGCAAGGCTCTCTTCTAACCTATTCCCCCAATTGCAAATGGTTACTCTTGCTGAAAACCAAGGAGACACACAGTTCATTTCAATCAAGGATTGTATCTGCCCTTAACTATGTGACTTTAATAGTACATAACAATCAGTATAGAATTATAATAAGTAAATGTGCATTGCTTAACTGAATAAATAACCTACCACCAGAGGGGGGCAGAATTCTGCCACTTAATTAGTGGCAACTGGCTCAACCTGAGTCTGTGTGAGAACAGCATGCGTGCTGCTTAAATACTCACTTGAGTCTTGAGTTCACTCTGCATTATGAGTTCATGCCAAGTCTGTGCCTAACATGGTCAGCTTTAACATTACTGGAATTGAATTGCATTATTGTCTTGAGCTTGGTTTTACTTTGAGCCTGGTCGAAGTTTGCTACTCTTGAAAAGTCAGATTACAGAACTGAGTCCAAATTAGTTTGTTCAGTATCAATCAATCCAACAGCATGATCTTATTTATCTCTCGTTAGATATTTCTCTTTCTTTTCCTCGTTTCTGTTTAGTAATTTTATTTTTGCACTTCTGTCAATAAACATTGTTTATGATGTTGAAAATGTTATCTTTCAGTCCTCCTTCTGTGCTGACTTTACAGTATATACATGTACATATTTCGAGGAGCATAAACCGGTTTCCTAGAACTTCAGAAGCACTTTGCTTTCTATACTTGATGAAAGACCTTCTGTCTGAAATGTCCAAGGTTTCTTTGGAAACCTTGCATGGTACTTTGCAATTTTTTGACTGACTTTAGATCTTTAATTATAATACACTGCAGTTACTCCTTGGAATCTTCTCATGGACAGATGTTTTGTCATATATAAGATTTTATATATGCTGACAAATGAAAAGACCAGGAAGAGGAAACGAACAGCAGGAAGAGGTTTATTGGTGTGTAGATGTATGTGTAATGTTATCTGACCTTGAGAGGTGGGACCAACAAGTGCGGGTGTGGCTTTCTCAGCCAATCACAATCAGGTTGAGAACTACGCGTCTGAGAGCTTTCCAGTAGGAAGATTTAATCAGTAAAGTGTTGTTTACAATCTTGCTGCCCTCCACCACAAATTACATAAGCTTTATGTAATGGATGTTAACTTGTGTAGAACGTGTTAGCCATTCCATGTTCAGTATATTTGTTTATTTTTACATTATCCTGTTAGCTTCAATAACAATGAAGAACGTTCAGTAGAATTTTTTTTAGAATTATTCACACCAGTGGGTAAAACAGATTTACCAGGGAATAAAATGAATTGCAGTTTTCCCTGATAGCTGCATCTGTTTTTTTCCTCACCAACTTTGGACTAAAGGTTGAAAGGAAGCCAAAAAGCAGTCACATGATTTGGATTTAGAAAAACACATGCATGCAGAAATCCATTTTCCTTTTAATGGAAAACAAACCATTAGCAAACATCAGAACTTTAAGCATTAACTCAACAGGTAGCTCAAGTCCACACGCGTAAGACGCTTGTTTCAGCATTTTCTAAACATCAAAACAGTTTCTAAAACTCTCCGAACAGAGTTTTACAGAGTTCTTAAACGAACTGGCACCATATCTATATGAATCAGTCAATTTAGGTGATGTATGCAATTCTGCACATTTTGTGTATGTTAATGTTTAAAATAAATGTTCTTAGAACAAAAAAAAATCCAAGAAAATTAGTTTGGAAGTAGACAGTAACACTACAGTGATATTTCATTTTTATTTCCTTCTTTTTTAAGATTAAATGGTTATAAAAGGCTTTTGGTATTTACTAGTGAGAATTTTATGTCATTTCACTTTTTTATTTATTTTTTTACAGATTTACAAATAGGCTTTGATTTCTGCTGTTACACACACACACACATACACACACACACACACACATGCACACACACATGCACTTGCACAGATACTTCTTAACACCCAAACCCACCCACAGCATAGCTGGAGTCAGATTACTCTGTGCAAATGTTTGCCAGGCTTGCTGGTTAAGCACAGCTCAGGCTGGATCAGACTGGATTTGGAGGTATGAGTTCCTGTGTAAATGAATATCATATGGAACTAGCTGCAGGGTAATTACACAGAATTGCAAATATATATATATATATGTTTTGTGTGTGACAGTATATCACTGTGACATATTAACAGGATGTGCTGAGCATTTGCACATGCCAGCGCCATCAAGTTATTAAACTTTCATGTTATTATTTCACTTCTATTCTTAACTGGGAAGTTCTATTCTTTACTGGGAAGGAGTGACTAAATTTCTCCCATATTTTGAGTAAATGCATTTGATTAATTCTTTGTTTTCATAGTTAGGTCCTTGTGGCAGCAGGGGCATGGAAGATCAAGGTCCCTAAAGATCCCTAATCAAGGTCCCCTTGAGAATTGGCATGGACCTTGTTGGGCCATTAAAGTGAAGTGTGCACGGGTGCAGCCTTGTATTAGTTCTGGTGGATTATGCAACGCATTACCCTGTTGCTCCGTGACATTTTAGCATGCAGGACACTCTTCCATGTCATCTTAGCATGCAGGACAACTCTTCTATTTCATCTCCTGAATCTATATGAATCCCAAAAGAGATTCTGACTAATCAAGGCACAGCCTTTATGTAATGCATACAGAATTACTGGGGATTAAGTCAAATTGAATCAGTGTGGCCTGGGAAGCAACACATGCTACTTGAGGGGAAAAAGCAAGTTAAGAGTCTATAAAAATGATATTAGTAATAATAAATGAGTAACAACATTAAATAACAAATACCTAAAATGAACAGAACAGCAACATAATAGACCTAAAATAAACAATTAACAGAAATCAGACACATTACAGTAAAAATGTCATTTATATATTTCTTAGAATTAGGAGTTGAGATTGTTCCAGTTTCAATGTTTTTTTGTAATGTGTTCAAAAGCACAAGCAGACGGAAATGATGAAGTGTCATAAGAAGTGTTTTTTTGGGGGACTTTCAGTTGAATCTGAAGGGATGACGTAGTGTAAATCTTAACAGATGTTGGTTGTATTAGGTAACAACTCCATGGGCTCTCTCTTGCACATGCCAGCCTGCCTTCCCCTGTTTGCTGTGTTGGAGGAAGAAACGTGTTTAAACTGTGTACCACGCCTCGGCATCCGACTCGATTTTTGTGCACAGAGCCTTGCAAATGTGAGAGTTATTCATCCAAGCGTGTCCATAGCTCAGTATTTTTAGGTGTATATAATAAAAGATGTAAAATCATTTTCTCTCTATTTTGGTCAGGCAGAGGCTTTCTTATCTGATCACAGGTGCCATTGCTTTACTGTGGGGACATTGGAGTTTGTTTACTTTGCCCATAAGACCAAAAGAGGCTGGAGAAGTGGCTCAGACCTTTTGTATGCTAAGGGACGAGGAGGACTTAAGTATGAAAAGTCAACAGAACCTGTCAGCAGCCTTAATGTAGCTCCTGTAAAAATGCATGTGACCAATAGGAAAGAAAACTGGGAGAACACACCCTCATAGTAAATAGAAGATTACAGGTTCAATCTATTCTATCCTTTGATTGACCATGTGACAAGCCAACAGAACAGCTGGTTAGAGGATAGCTCTGAGATAGCTATGATTCCTACGTACCTAATACCTTCAGCTTTCAGCTTTGTCCAAACTCACAAAACAAGCAACACTTAATAGTGGAATGGTTCACAGAAGACTTCCCTCAGCCAGAATCCACAGACCAGCTTCACAGATGGAAGGTTAAAAAACCAACCTCAAACAGTACTGGCACTGATGGGAAAAAAAAAACACTGGATCAAATAGACAATCAATACTTCCCCAACATCCATTGTATCCTCTACAGCTACCTCATGCTACTAGTGACCACATATTCATGTCAGTGGTCATTCTCTACACCGAGGCACCTGAAGACCTGGCTAAGATTGAGTATTAGAAATGACAAATAATACTCACAAAGGAAAAAAGCATCAAAGAGGAGCCTTATTAAAACAAAATTTTAATTAAAACAAGTCCTTGTGGTGTGTTTGCATAATTCATAATGTAGTGTAATTGTGAGCAGTTAATCAATGTGTCCTGTATTTCCCTTCGTTATATATGTTTTTTCTACTCCCACTTTTAGGTACGAAAACTATGGTGGTACAAAGGTTTGACACAGCAAATTTAGTTCAGTGTTTGTGTTAATACTGATTAGCTGGTGAAGTTACAGTGGAGGAAATAATTATTCGATCCCACTGACAAAGATATGAACAGTCTATAATTTTAAGGCTAGGTTTATTTTAACAGTGAGAGATAGAATATCTAAAAGAAAATCCAGAAAATTACATTGTATAAAATATATACTTAAAAAGATATATCTCATCATGTCTGCCCAGTCAGACAATCTGTGTACTGCAATGGATCACCTGTATGCTAAAACAAAGATGCATATAAATCTACAGCTCTCCCTCCACCAGTTCTGGTTCACTTCACTTCTCTTTACAAACCACTGGTTCAGTGACAGGTAGTTACCACCAGAACAGTAAGAAAGTGGACACCTAAGGCTGTGGAAGCCCATACTCTGTGTTTAAAGGTCACACAATGGGATGCCCTGTGTGAACCTTCATGAAAAGGATATTGATGCAATTACTTTGTGCTTCCCTGATTACATAAACTTTTGGGTAGACATTGATGTACCCTTCAAAGCTTGGGCTACCAGTATCTACTGAACCTGAAGAAAAAAAAACATGAAAACAAGAGGGCAATGAGGAATTGAAGAGGATTCAAAAAGACTTAATGTCTTTTAACCAGGACACAGGATGTTAGAGGTGTACATGATTAAGCTTGAATCCAGCTTTTATCTGAACAATTCAAGCAAGGTGTGGAAAGGCCTATGGGACATCACAGGCTTCAATGTGCAGCACATTAAACCAGCAGAAGGGAAGTATGAATGGGCTCCTACAGCTCCATTGTCCATCTTACCTGTAAAGTCTAGCACCTCTCTTCCACAACAACAGAGACAATACACAGTCTTCTCTTCCTTAATGGCTGTCATCAATGGTGTGTCACATACTCAATGGTGTGTCTTTGGTTCCAGCACAGTTTAGCACTTTTTTTGCATGAAACATTTTTTCCTTCCATAGTCTCCTCTCCCTGCACCACAATCACTACCAGTGACACTTTAAACCATCAACAGCCATTGTCTGTAAAGAACAACTCTCAGGATTCCCCCACCTCTAGACGGTGCAGTGATGTTAATACACCAACTTTTACTGCTGATCAGGTAATGGCAATGTTGAGGAAAATCAAACAGGGTAAAGCTGTTGGTTCTGAAGGACTTGAACTTAAAGTGTTGAAACTGTGGACAAAGAAATTGGAATTCTTCAGCACTTATGTAAATTGAGCTAGAGTCTAAAGAAAGTTCCAGTTATGTGGAAAACAGGTGGTTCCTGTGTCCAAGAAAAAGCAACTGATAACAAATGACCATCGACCTGCTGCACTCACATCCCACACGAAAGATGCTAGCTCACCTGAGGCTTCTACTGAGGGCAGCTTTTGCGATTTGCATATCAGCGTGGCATTGGAATGGATAATGCTGTGATCTTCCTGCTTGACAGAGCATACTCTCTCTTGTACACAATGGTCAGAGCTGTGAATCCATCATCACTATCTGACAGAACGACCTCAGTATGCACGACTGCAGGGTTGTGTCTCAGAAAAGGCAGGGTGCAGTGTTCTCCTCAGTGGTCTCAGTTATTTGTCCCTCTGATTTCAGTTTGAACTGTTTCATCTGTTTATTCAGTTTTATCTGATGACAGTGCCATTGTGGGGGTGTATCAGGCAATGGACAGGAGCTGGAACACAGAAGGCTGGTAAGTGACTTTGTTGACTGGTGAAAGATGTACCAACTGCAGCGAAATATCGGTAAGACCAAGGAAAACCTGCCTTGTCACCTGTCACTATTAGTGGAGTAGATGTGGAGGTTATAGGGACATACAAGTACCTGGGTGTGCATTTGGACAAACTGAACTGAAATTGCAACACCCACATTGTGTACAAGAAAGGTGCCGTCTGTAGTTCCTGAGGAAGCTACGGTCTTTTGGTTGTGAGCACTTTGGACATTCTACCATCCTGATGTAGATAGTGTTACATTCTATGCTGTTGCGTGCTGGGGCTGCAGCGTCAACAAATCATCCCTGAACAAGCTGAACAGACTCATCAGGAAGGCTGGCTCTGCTGTAGGAGTAAAACTGGACTCTCTGGAAGCTGTAGCTGAGAAAAGGACTCTAAATAAGCTGTTAGCCATCTTGGGCAACACCTCCCACCCCCTGTACACAATACTGTAAAAACAGAAGCACATTCAATGGCAGGCAGATCTCATCCACTGCAATAAGTCTCTCAGTTATCTCCTTACTGCAGAAACAGCATTGATCTTGGATTCGCACTGTGTAATATATCATCATCTGATTCTGATATGACACCTTCATTACACACTTAGAGTGCAAATACTGATGCTGACACGACTTGTTTTGATTCATACTTTTGTGAACTAAACTATCTCACACTTAAACTACTTTACACATGTAAACACTGCTGGCACTACTGCTATATTCATGCTGAAACTGTATAGTAAAATACCTCGTAGGATTTGGTGTAATTACTATGTAACAAAGCATAATAATTACATTTAAACATAAAGGTCATATATGTTTTTGTAACCAGTAAAAGTAACAAAAACATATATAATAGTTACCTACATGTTAATAGTTACCTTTATTCTTATTCTCTATATAATATTATAACTTATGTCTAATTTTATGCTACATAATATATGTCTTGTGAAACTACTGTAATTACTACTGTAACTGCAATTTCCCTTGGAATCAAAAATGCTATCTATCTATCTATCTATCTATCTATCTATCTATCTATCTATCTATCTGTCTGTCTGCCTGTCTGTTTGTCTGCTTGTCTGTCTGCCTGTCTGTCTGTCTATCTATTTGTACACTGGTCATAATACTTTTGTTTTTTTACATTTTATTTTGTGTATACATCACAAGGGATCAGAGAATGATATAACTGATATTCCATAGAGTCATTCAATTGGTCCGGTAGGCATTGCCTGACATATATAAGGACTGGGAGGACTGCAATGGAGGAGGGCTGTTCCAGTTGTCACACACAAGCCAGTCCTGACTACTAGACCAATACTAGGACTCCTATATAGTTATTACATAACTTGAGGTGGATGTTGTTGAGTTAACCATTAGAAATAATGTGTTAATCATTAGAAATATTTGCCCCTTATAACATATCATCCCCCTTCCCCCCACTATATTCCTTACACTTCTGTAAAGCAACTTTGGATTTTATGAAAGGTACTATGTGTGACGGCGGGGTGGAGGGAGCAAAGGCGGACGCTGTAGGGAACATACTTAACAGGGTTTTTATTAAGAGTGT
>JAOXYF010000013.1:13095214-13121043 GCA_028565775.1 Sternarchorhynchus goeldii
CCCCCCCCCCCCCCCCCCCCCCCCCCCCCCCCCCCCCCCCCCCCCCCCCCCCCCCCCCCCCCCCCCCCATAATCTATCCAGTAAGGTGCAAGTCACTCTGGTCAGTAAGCTGTATGTATTATACCTACGAAGAAAATAAGTCTGGTGTTACACAATCATTTAAAATTTAGAAACAGTATATGTTTAAAAAACAATTGTCTTGACATCTGTCATCTGACGTTCTCCCATCACTGTGTTGTGCACAGAAGTATTACCAGCTCGTTCAAAGTTAAATAATCACTGTAGCACAAACAATGATTTATAATTCAGTTGAGATACTTGATCATTTGTGACATCACTGTCAGTGAAAATGCGAACATCTCGCCAATTAGCATCAATAGTGGTCTATTATATTAGGTGAGATTGTCTGGAATTTGATTTACATGGTTGTATCTGGCACACAAGATGTTTACCACCCGTGTAGATCAATATCATACACTAATGCTTTGCCTGTAGTTTGAAGAGATGGTATAATAATATAACTGTATACCACTGTGTTTTTCTATGACATAATGTTATGTGATATACAGTGTTTACTATAATTTATAGGCACAAAATGATATTCACCATGAAACAGAACCCAGTATGAGTTGAAGTGTCATTATTACTGTGTGTTTACTGCTCACTGTTGTCCATGGGACGGTAACATGGATACTTGTGTTTAGTGTTTATGATATATTCATCAGGGCTAGCAGGCGCTCTTACAATGCAGCAGTTCATCCTGGACTGCTGTAAGCCTTCAGTACTCCTCTGGATGTTGCTTTTTAAGCAAACAAACCCTTGTATAACCGCCCCCCCCCCCGCAACGTCTAGCACGCACACACACAAACACAGGAAACACGTCATATACGTACAAACATGCTCCCCGCGCTTCATGTATATTGAAGGTGAACTTGAGGTTGTTAAAGTAGGACATTCTTTTTCTTCATCCATTGCTTGGAGTCGAACGGTTAAGGCAGAGACCGTGATGCGTGTCTCAGTGGACAGAGGGAAGAGTGATGTACAGTGATGTGATCGGGCACTGTAGCAGGAGAGAGGCCACACTAAGCAGTACAGTATCCTGTTGCAACAAGACGAATAATACCACATACACTGGAGCTGAGCTTTCTGAAGGACATCTACCAGACCCCCTGAGTACCAGGAACCTCAATGACGCACAAGCCTTGATGTTGCATGACATACTGCCTTTCAAAAGTTTTAAGAGGAGGAAGTTTCGGTTTTTTTTGTGGATCAACGCATGAAGGATTAAATGCAAAAAGACAAATATGAGTTGAGTTGTATAATGTTATAATAGTTATTTGTGATTATTTGTCAAATGTTGATTTACTGTTTTTTTGTGTACTTGTCCTAACTGTGGTAATAGTAAACTTGTTCAGAGTTGTTATTACCACACCTCTGCCTAGAATAGCTGTACTGTTACGTAAAAAAACCCCTCACATAAGCTGTTCATTAAAACTGAGTTATTTAACACTTTTAGATAAACACAGACGTCGGAGCAATTCATAAAAGCTATTTTTATATTTGAAAAGACTGATATTTTTCCCATACACCTAAAAATACTACTGCCACTACTGCTATAATTGTGTGTGTGTGTGTGTGTGTGTGTGTGTGTGTGTATGGGGGAGTTGGGACAGGTATTGTTATGCTGTATGGGACAGTAAAGGTGCATTTCTTGGTAGCTAAACAGCAGACTACATGAGAACAAAATCAAAGCATTAGGCAATTTTGTCATCTCAGCACAAGGCAGGAAGCGTATCACTCCTGTTGTAGAAACAGTGGTGCATAAATATAAGATTCAAAGGGAGCTTTTAGCTTTTCTCACAGCATCGTCATTAAACAGCAAAATGTCATTAAATACAATAAGAACAGGGTAGACGATACCAGAAGGTCAGTTGGTTTGTAATTAGAAAGCACGTATGTGATCACGCTGGGGCGTTATGTTTGAAGTACTGGGAGGGTGACCTCTCGTGCCTTTCACACCTCAAATGACACCAGTCTTTCACACCTCAGTGCTCCAGGTTGAGCCGAAGTGGAGCTGGAGTGCTGTGAGCTTGGCGTCAGAGCTCAGCGCCGTGGGCTTTGCTGGTGCTGCCTCATGCAGGTAGTTAGATTCTGCTTCTGGAGGGGATGCGTTTTCGGATGCATCAAAGCCAGCTAATGTAGGGCTGATCAGAATGTGTTGGGCGTGAGGATAGTACTAAACACTGCAGTGCTGTGGTTCTCTGGTCTTGTATAGAGTCTAACAGTTACTGCAGGCAGAGTTAATTTCTCAGTAGTGGGTTACTGTTTTGTTGCTGTAGAGTAGGACACTGTGTCCTGAAATGATCAGTATTGCTGGGTCCTTGCTCAGGATAACTGGATTATGACGAACTCTCTCTCTCTCTCTCTCTCTCTCTCTCACACACACACACACACAGACACACACACACGCCATCTGCACAATTCATATCCTGAATCTCTTGCCAACACCATATTTGTCAGCGGTGTGCATAGCCAGGGGTGTGTTTGTGTTTCAGTGTATGACATTCTTTTAAACTCACAGTGATGTTGTGTAATCATATTCCCATAGATCACTGCATCAACCATTACAGGAATTATATACACCAAGCCTCTTCCTAATGCTCTTAGCTAAAGGCCCATAATCTTACACCAATCGACCGGTCACTTCCTATCAGCTCATAACTAAAGCCTGCTTAGTACGAGGGGAAAGTCTGTCTGGTGACAGAGATCATGAGATATGGTAAATGAAGGTAAACCGATGACCTGAATAAAGCAGATGGAGGGTTTCTCAGAGGAGTAACATCTATGTATTTAGCGATCTGACATTTTTTATTTGTGTTCTGTTGGTTTCTATGTAGCGGATAATGCACTCTATTATGACTCTTCCCTTGAACTTTGACCTGGTCCCAGGCACTTAGGAGTACCATGACTACATGGGCTCAACTTATCAGCACCTAACCCTCACTCAGGATCTCAGGGTGAGAGGTTTATGGCTGGTTTCCAGAGCTACTTTTATGACCTCAAACTAGCATGAGAGCTCTAAGGGGAAGAAACTGACACCACATTCTTTAATGCTTCCATTTAGTCATAAGTACTCAAAATCCCCCTTTCCCATAACGGTATCAGATCTGGGGAATCACCATCGGACTTCTCTCACTGAGACCATTTCTGAGGTATCATTTTGGTGCAAAATCTCATTCAGAATATTTAAAATCTTCTGTTGAGTCCACCACCAGGAGCTGTGGTGCCATCAAATGGAGCAGAAAGAACCAGGAGTATCACCAACATTATCACTCTGAGCTGGAGGAGTTACACATACAAAGTACATCGCCATTAAGTTACTGTTAATGTAGAAGTCATTTTTCTTCATGGATGATATTATTTGTCGTATATTATCCACACCGTTGTGTTAAGTAATATTAAATCTGTACCTAACTTAGATATAACTATGCAATAAAGCATTATTTTCTTCCAGGATAATGTCATAATAGTAGAATAATAGTATAGTATAGTATAGTATAGTATAGTATAGTATAGTATAGTATAGTATAGTGTTAATCAATAGTGTTAGGCCTTTGCTGAGCAAAGTTTTATCTGTTAATAGCAGGTTGCTACTCAGTGTGAAATGTGGTCCATGTGTGTGTGTGTGTGTGTGTGTGTGTGTCATACTGATACTATCTGTGATTAAGTGCTTATATTCTTTAGCATTCCTGCTTGAAACCCTTGGGAGTGGCCAAGTCACAAGGAGATGAGTAAATTTAGTAAATATTCATTAGTAGTAGACGAATTTCTCCTCTACACTGAGTACCAATTTCATGTTAAAACGCTGCAAACAGTAGGCTACTCTTTTAAAGAGGCTGTGCATCAGTTTGATGTGTTAGCAGGCGATCTGTCTTAACTGTTGCCATGTCCCTGTGGAAGCTTCCTGTAAATATATGAGTTGCAACACACCGTTACACGCAAAGTGATCTAGCTATACGTACATTTATGATAGATTTAGGTGGCTTCAAGACTCCGGCATTTAAATCTGTCTTGAACACAACTGTGACCGATAAGAAGAAAACCTTTGGCTCAGTGAAGTGTTCTCTCTGGGACCACAGCTGTGTTTTTGCACAGAAGTGAGGTAGTGTACTGAACTGTCCGAAACTCAGCTGTGAACTGTGAACACGGCCATGTTCCCTGGTGCTTCTGCCCACAAGCAAAATTAACCCTCCTGTTATCCTCAATTATTACTAACACATATTACCCTTGGGATCAATCTGACCCCAGGGATATTTGTCTCCAGAAAAATATTTACAGAAAATTGTTGACCAAGTTTTTGTGTCAGGTACTTTGTTTATTTGTGGAATACATAAATAACCTCCTTTATTTCTGTGAACTATTAATCTCAGTATTCATTGGTATTCAATAAACTTAATTTATTCATTAAGTTGATTCATTTCCTGAGTGTCTGACCATAAGCAGTTTCCATGTATATGAGTGAGTTTGGTCTCTATTAGTATATGCACTTGTTATACCGTTAGTTATAGGTAATCTGTTGGTAGATATCGCTACATGTTGTTACATTATTTATTATTTATTATAACTTCTAGGTTTCTAACTTATTGTTCTGTGACTTTTCTTATTGTCATGTTTTACTTTTCTATTATAAAGCATTTTCTTCTTTTTTTTCTTAATACTACTATTACTACACTCTCTCTCTCTCTCTCTCTCTCTCTCTCTCTCTCTCTCTCTCTCTCTCACACACACACACACACACACACACACACACACACACACACACACACACACACACACGTGTTCTCTCCTGTAAGCAATCCCTCCTCTGGCCACCAGAGGTCCTCCTCCCTGGAGTTCTAGCCCTGTTCCCATTCAGCCGCCCTATTTAAACTCTTTGTTTCCTTGTTTCCGTCTTGCCAGTTCTTCTGTGTTTGTGTGCTAAGCCTTTTGTGCCTGTATGGCCTTTTGTGCCTCTCAGTTTTTGACAGTTCTTGGTTTTTAACCTTTCGTCCTGGCGTTGTCTTTAGCTCTGCCCTTGTCTTTCTCTATTAACATTGTTGTTAAATCTGCAAATGGTTCCCTCACAGTTCGCTGAGTCTCATCTGAGTCTGAGTCTCAGAAGCATCCTCTTTATGCTCTTTAAGTTGTTTCCTTTTTTAAAAGTCAACCTGGCTAAGGTGCTTAAGAATATCTGTAGAATTTTTTTTAACTGATAATTTCTTACTTACTTTGCTATTCAGCTAGCTTGATCCAATATGGGTAACTCTGGTTCTCGGGTCCAGTTGGTGCAGGCATATCTAACCCTATTACTAATCCTATCACATAGCTGATGCACAGTGTACAGCCAAAGCCATTTTGTTTAGAAATCCTTGATTTATGATAAAAAAATAAACCCATTTCCTCCAGGATATTGCTCTATATAATGTATTTAATGTATATAACACAATGTATGTTAACATGAACAATTTATTTTCAAGCTTTTATACTTTACAGTAATGTTATACTTTACAATAAATGTTTGTAGTAGTAGCTATGTATAGTAGCTAAGTTGTACAGTACTGGACAATGTTACTTATTTTATTTGTTACATTTCTCATTCTGATTGTACAGTATTTCTGGAGTTAGCACTATACTGATTTATGCATATTCAAATGTATTCCACAGTGCACAAAGAAATAGGCGACTATAAATGAAACATTTTAGCATTCTGTAATTTGTTATATAGTAAATTTACTGTTATTCGTTTTTCCTGAAATTTGACTGCTGTATGAGATACAGATTGTAAATTGTATTGCTCAACTCAGGAATTGATATTCAATGGGCATACTCTCCCCTCCTTCACAGATATTTACAATGGTCCATTTCATACCTTTTAGTGCATGCCAAAAATTCTGATAGAAAATATTTGTGTATTATGGTGACAATGGATGCTTTATCATCAAGAAATGTAGCTTTACCTCGTGACTGGGCCGCAGAGACATGCTAGTTTATGTAGCCTAATGATTTCTGTGTGTTTTAAAGTGGCACTATGTAAGATTGAAAGAGGTCGCATTATTGAGCCAAGATGAAAAATATCTGCCAAAATATACTGAGTTCTGCTGCTGCAAGTCATTCTGGAGAGCATGAACTACTCATTCCAAAGTCAGAATGAGTTGGATTTGACAGTTGGACAGAAGTGCAATAACAAATAATGGACAATATCAAATCCGTCAAAATAGGCTAAAGTACAGAACATACGTATGTTATTTATATCGAGCTTTATATAGAACAGTACCTTTTCCTAGTTAAACCGCTCACAATACTGATGATACCAACCCAGATGAACAAATAAACTGTCACCAGTCACTCTTATTAACTAAAGTGTAGCCTAGTGAATATGATTATACATTTTGTCCTCACAGGACACTTCCATTACAGAGTTCTGAGCAAGGTCTCTTTGAATACGCCTTCAGTGTGAACTTCAGTGCGATCATCCAATAAATGTGCTTGGGGAAAAGCAATGCAGCACAACCTACATTACAAAATATTTCGTCCAATAGCAGACTTCCCTCAGAGAGGTCGCCAATCCCTCAAATCTACATATTACTGCTATATACAATACACATCTGCACATTATTTTCTTAATACCACACAAGAGCAAGGGTGAAAGCTCAGTAATGTTGGGTACTACCATCCATGTTTGAAGTGTTTGGAGTTTAATTTCATTTGATTATTTGTTCTAGAGAAAGATGGTTGTATTAGGTTAAAGGACTAGCCTATCAACGGTAAAGTTTTATGGGGGGACAGGCCAATTGCAGTGGTTATTGATTTACATGCTGGAATTCACACTGGGCAGAAGAAAACAAGGGGTCATTTCAGCATTGGTTTGTCTGGGCTGGAATATCAACAGACATAAATAAATGGGTAAGTACGTTTCATAACAAGCTTTTGGTGGATCCCAGTCTCAAATCCAGTGTTATCAGACGTTTTACTGCCCAGCTTTAGCTTCATGCTTCACTTAATCCTTCAGTATATATTTTTTTATGTTTTATTTAAAATATTTTTAAATGTTAGAGACCTTTTAATTAATTTGATTTCCACTCAAAACGGCCATTAAGTGCAAATTATAACTTTTTCAGCATCAAAAAAACTTGAAAAGCATCAACAGGAAACATCAACAAACAATATTATTAAATATTTTAGTATATAGTGCACATACTGTATGAGACCTTCCATTATTTGCAGGACTGGCATGTCCTATTTTTAGCATTCTAGTCAATTCTAGTCAATGTTTATTTCTTACTTTCCATTGTCTTTTATATTCCGTTGAATAAATGTGCAGTTCTATCATAGACTGTGAACCAGTATTTATTTAACATAAAGGGTGAGATTTTGGTTAGTTGCTGAGATGCAACTAGATACCTGAATGTCAGGATAAGTAAAGGACAGGAATAGCTGGATTTCATCAGTATAGTAATGATGGAAGAACCCATAGGGGAGATTACATCACCAAAGGGTCAAGTGTAGAGAGAAAAGAAAACTTAGCATGGCGGAACACTCGTGGAGTCTACATGGACAGTCTGTGGATTCCATCCAATGTTATCTGATAAAAGCTTCGCTCTAGGTAGGACCTGGACTTTTCCAATCTGAGCTGGTGATTTGTAGGTCAGAGAGACTGACAAGAGAATCTTTCCATGAATCACCAACATGATGAAGGCAAGACTGTAATGATCCATCACTGAAGTCCAAGACTGTAATGACCAGGAGAGGTAGATGAGGTTTTTATTGCAGTTTCTGTGGTAATGTTCTGCAGGTAGATAGGTATTTAAAAAAAATATCTTTTTAGGATTTTCCCCAAATTTAGAGACATCCCCTGTCACATAACAGCTGCCAATCATCATGGACGTGTATCATCGCGTCTGTTCAAGATGCAGCTCATGAAACATCAGGGAGCAGAGGAACGCACTCAGAGAACATCACCACCCACCCCATTCTAATGCATGAGATTACAGACACCCTTCATTGGCCAATGTCACTTGTAACTGTGACAGTGAGAGTGCCATCCCTTCCTCCCAGCCAGTTTTGCTCTCTCAGGCTCCCAAACACAGATGGCTGCACCATCATCTATCTCCCAGTGATAGAGCAAACGTCTGTTGCACCACATGAAAGCCCAGTAGTAAGTATTTTGATTAAAAGATTTGATAGCCAAGATGGAATAATCCATTCTCCATATTGGAGGGATGGAAGGATGTCCTCTTAATGCTACTGGATCACACGACAGTTTATCAAAGTACTGTGTTCCGCACATTTATAGATTGTTATTACATAGCAGTCTTCTTCTTTTATATAACAAATTTATCAACGAGAGAATTTCAGATCTCATTACTGATTGAAATTAAGAAAAGGACCACTTTGAAAAGAACACATGTAATATACATGAGGGAGTTCTTCAACGTTTCATTGGATTTAACACCAGTTTAGCCAGATTTACAACTGGCTGACTTTCCTGGCATGTGGTCTGCCATAAACTACACCCCTGCTGTAACTTTCATTCTGTTGACAACCATGAGAGGCTTTTTGAGAAAATTATGTATTACCTCTGTAAGTGTCATGGATGTAATAATAACGTAGCCAAATATAATGGGTAAATGTATTTCCTGATATGTCCTATGCTTAAAAGAGAACTTATTTTTTGTTGGAACAAATCTGAAATTTACATTTGGGAACAACTCGTTATACATGCATTTCATGTCCTTAAGACCAGGCAAGCCAGCTTTAAGTGGGGTATATTTTCTGGCAAGTGGTTTGCTTTAAAATGAATCCTCTTTCTTTATGTAGATCCAATCACACTTCAACACTGCATGTGGTCTACCATTAATTGAATCTCTGCTGTAATATTTACTGTGCTGACATTAAATGTATTAAATATTTTTAGCGGTATAAATTTGGACATTTTACTTCTGTTAACGCGAAATGCTTTTATTACCATATTTGGACAAATCATCCACAGAATTAACAGCGGCATAGTTGGTAATGCATCCAAGCAAATATATAAGGAAAGGTGATGCATTTAAACTTTGAAGCAACTATGAAGTGATTGTATAAGTGACTGAGTGATTTTGAAAAGGATGTAATACATTTGCAGTGTCTTCTCATGTCTATGTGGCTGTTTCTGCTGTGATGTGCCTCTGCACTGAGGTGAGGAGGTAATAACATTCTCTGTTGTGAGGCCTCTGAGCCCTCATACACTTGTTCACTACCTTTTTCTCCCTCTCTCTCTCTCTCTCTCTCTCTCTCTCTCTCTCAGTTTGTCGTAGACTGATTGCCTTTTTTAACAGTGTAAAGTTTGTAATAAAATCCATGGTTTTGTTCTTTCTATTTACATTAAAAGGTACATTACATACTTTTTAACTTCAGTATATTTTGTCTCTGTGTGTGTAATCAAATATATTTACAAAATTTTAAAAATTCTAAAAATAAATTATACAGTGCACAGACTAATTGCATGAGGTCAGTACAAACTATACACTGTAATTACCAGTACAATATATATATATATATATATGACACCATAGTTTAGAAGATGATTTGTGTTGTTTTCACTCCATTAATCAGTGTTTTCCTTCATTAATGATTGAAACTTTTAGATATTGTAGGAGCAAAGGCAGAATATCCAAATGAGTCGTATAGCATGTACAATCTTAAAAGGGGTAAATCTAGCTTTATTCATTTATTGCATCCGACAGTGGGTGATCTCACAGAGGAAATGATTGTAGTGTCCACCATGTTCAGTGAGAGCGTGCTCAGTTCACTAAAGTCATTTATATCAGCATTATAGGAATCTGTGACGTTAGTTAGCAAAGACCTATGACAGAGTCCAAAACCCCCCACCAAATATGACCACATTCTTTGTTTTTCTATGTTTTGGTTTTTTAAATCAAAGGCCTAACTGAAATGACGGAGTGATGAACTAGTTAACCAGGTTGTAGTCTAACTTTCAAAAGTAACAGAATTTTAGCAAAGAAGATTCTTTTCAGTGCCTTGTGATATTTAAGGAGAGAACACATGTATGTGTGCGTGTATGTGTGTGTGTACAAAAGTGATGACAAGCTCTAAAATGAGCTCTCTCAGGTCTGGAGTGGTCTCATTGATGAGTAAGTACACTATAATGACCTGCCATCCACCTCCGGTAGCGAGCGTGAAGAAATCAATACCAGTAAAGACGAAGGCCAGTGACCTTGATGGTGATTCTGTTTGTTAGAGCCTAGAATTCTCCCAATTAATACGGAACAGGTACTCTTCAAATTATGCACTATATTGTTCTCGCCACACTGACAGCTTTGGTCTCTAATCTCGGTCTTCCAGTGTCTATGTGTCTACCTTACACCAAAGTGAATTTCTCATTTTTACCAGGGATGATAATGTCATGCCTAATTTCTAAGTAAACAGTTCAGAATTTGGAGAGTATGATTTTCTTTAATGCAACTGTACAGAGACTGGGTGCATATGTGTAAGTTAAATGATGCATTAGTGCAAAAGGCAGGGACGTTATGGAAGCAGTACTATGGTAATGCAGGTGATGATTATGAACTTTAAGTGGGTTGTTAGTGGCAGCAGGCTGGTACTCACCTCCCTCCGAGCACAATATGAATGACGGTCTTACATGGACAAGGATGAAGGTTAAATTCAGTAAAGCCCAAAAGTTTTTCAGCTGAGAAAGGAAAACTTGTGCAAAAAAAAAAAAAAAAAATCTGATGGAAGGAGAATTGATACCTTCTATACTGGAAAAAGCCATTTAAATGATTAAGTAGATGGTATTGTACAGGACTGAACAATAAAGAACATTTTGTTAGGCTGAAGAAGGAGATGGTGAAGGCCTGTTAATAATATTAACAAATTATTTTCGATCGGTGTATTGAAATTGTAGTGTCTACAGCTGGGATTGCTATGTATTATTATTATTGCTACGTCATATTAGCTTAAAACCAATGCTCTGGGGTTCCAGTTACTAAAGTGCTGGGGCTGCAGTGGATTATATGCTGCTGTGCAGTCTGAGGAGTGTGGCATGGTTTGGTAGAGGCATTCTACTGCTGACAAGTTTGATTGAGAAATGTGACTGTGCTAAGGCAAGTCATTGGATGATTTTGTTAGAGATTTGCATAAGGATGCGATTGGGCAGGTGCAAAAATGAAGGGCAGGGCTTGGATCAGGCGATTTGAGGAAAACGTTTAGTAAGGGCACATTGCAAGAGAGATGGCGAATGATTACTAGTTTTATTTGTGAGCATGAAGAGGAAGCATAGTGCGTAAGAGTTAGCCTCAGAAGGAAAATAAACACAAAGGCTTAGTTGGAAGAATGTAGAGAAGCTGATGAGATTGCTGACTTACGATGTTCTTCCAACTCAGCAAAACCTTGGACTGTGGGTAGGTGATGATTCTGGTTGTGGTTTATATGTGGGAGCTAGGACTTTGAACACATTTTAGCAGCATGTAAGGTTAGTTTGTCGCAAGGACGTTAAACATAAAGGTATAATTGGGGTGTTTATTTCTTTACCATGTTTATGTGATATTAAGCACAAAGAGATTCATTCTTTGCTTGTTGGTGTTAAAAGTAGAGCAGTTTGGTTTGTGTGTGAAGTAGATGACTTGAAGGGCAGTGAGAACTGAAAGAGCATGAGATTGGATATTGGTAAGAGATGTAAATAGAAGACTAAAGGTCCCACAGTGTGTGACATTGACTACAGGATGTGGAGGTGTAAACAAATAGGTTATATATATTCACAGAGCAAACAAATCCATTGGAGGATGCAGCTGATGAAGCTTTCGAAAGGAAGTAGCTGAAATATGCAGGATTGGCGACTGTTATGGACAGATGCTGGGGGATTTTTTCCTATTCTGCCACATCCTTGTGGAAATTGGTTTTAGAAGGGTAACTGTGAAGAAATGATCTGAAGTACCTGAAAGAGCTGGTCAGGGGTCATGGATGTGGAGAGCACAGATTAGTTGGGGAAATGCATCATAAAGACGGAGTGCCTGAGTGTTTCGGCTACGTCGGGTGCAGTAAGTTGATGGCATATCATTGGCAAGAATGGTAAATCCAAATAGAACTGGGGGCACTCGACATGCATTAACCGTGCCAGTAGAACTGAGTATGGCTTTAGTCACCTGGGAGGCCAGCACAGACCGGTCTTGTTAGGGACTCTTCTGGTGGCATAGAGGGTAAAATCCAAATGGAACTGAGTACACTCTGAGTACACATTAAGGGTGCTGGTGGGGCAGGGTATGACCATAGTCACTGGGGAGGCCTGTATGAATGTTATGGTTTAGGGAGTGATTGACTGCATGGAGGTAGTGCAGGTTCATGCAGTGTGTGCTGCTGGTATAGTGTAAAGGCTGTGTGGAACTGGTTGCACTTCGCATACATTAACGGTGTCAGTGAGGCTGGTTATGGCCTTAGTCACCAGGGAGGCCAGTGTGGACATCCTGTGCATAATTACTGATTTTCTGTGTGGTTTGTTTCCTTACTTTCACATCCCTGGCATAACTAACGTACCAAATAGCTATTTTAGAATACGCCCGATTAATATCCATTTTAGAATATATACATTTAAGTTTGGCTGTCGTGATTTTGTTTTGCACCTTGTTGGGAATGCCCTGAAAAGTATAATTAGGCAAATCATCAAGTTCATAAAGACTTTAATCTTTTAGATAGTTCTTCAGAAATAAATCCTGTACATCCCCACATGCTATATAGCATGCTTGATAAATTACATTATCAGTTTCCAACTACACATCTGCTCTATTCAAGCACACAGTTGTAGGGGTTTTAGTTATTATATTTACTTAGCCCTACCCCACCTACCTACAACCGATAATGGAAATAGGAGTGGAAATATAATCTGGAAATATAATCTGACTCCAAATTATAATTACTAATGTGTTATAAATAGCACCAGGGTATACATAACCAACTTTACAAAGTTCCTTGATCTAAATAATAACTTACATTGTCAGAGGTTTTCTGTTCGGCTTGCCTAATTTATGGTTTAACCTAGTAAACATGCGCTGCAGATTGGATACAATCTCTTTAACTATATAACATATTTAAAATCAACAGAAGGTGGAGTTAAGCAATTAAAAGATTTAATAATTAAGTAAAAATAGACAATAGACACAATTACCGTAACATACCACAAAGTTATACACACCAGTGCAGGGTACCTCAAGATGGAAGAAAGAGTGAGAGAGAGCTTACATCAAAGTCTTTATCTCCCCAGCACATCAAAGGAACAAGAGTTATCAAAACCAGGCTAACCAATCAGGTTGATGGTACAGACAACAAACTAAATTTACATACAGGACACCCCGCCTTTGGAGTGAAGCCTTCAGTGAATGGCATAAATGTATTGTGTAACCCTTAACCTGTGAGACTGTACTGAAGACACCACCTTTTCCACTACACAACATGCTGAAAAATTAGATCAAAGAAGCCAAGCAAATACAATGATATAAACAAAAACCAAATGCTCAGGTGTATTCCCTTCTATAGGAACCTCTTGAGGCACACTTCCCCTATTTTGCCTATCCATGTTCTCCAGGCCTCTTCTGTTACTGTGCATGGATTCACACAGGAATCTCCTGCACTGTGAAATTAGCAGAGTTCACACTGACATTAACTGTCTACAACCTGTTTACCAGTGCAGCCATGAAATCCACCCTCCACAAACACACACACACACACACACACACACACACACTACAAAATAGAACCTTTCCAAGGAATGTGATATTGAGATAGGATGGTTTAAAAATAGCCCCTGAGCACAGGCCTCTCAGGCCTGACATTGAACCCCACTCTGAGAGCAACCAGCATGGGAGTCAAACAACAGCTCAGCTCACACACACACACACACACACACACACACACACATACTGTGAAATAACTAAGAATGCACTTTTTCTACTTTTATATTCCATGTTTATTCCTCTTTACTGTGTTCCTTCCTCTGTGTTTTAAAATGACACTCAAGAGAGAATGCTGAATTGAGCTTTGCATGTGTGTGTGTGTGTGTGTGTGTGTCTACGTGCCCAGGGCACCAGGAATGTGCTGACCTGTACCTTCCTCAGTCTGGAAGAGATGAGGTAAACACATTCCGAGATGCAACAACAGGCCAGTAAAACTGTCTAATAGATTTAGCTTGTACTAGGCTATACAAAACACTATACAAATATACAAACACTAAACAGGCTATACAAATATACAGCTGCTGTATATACTAGGTGCTGAATGTGGAGACATTTCAGAATTTAGTCTGACCCAATACGTAGGTTCTATCTGACACATCTGTATTGTTTTTGCATTAGCTAATTAACCAGTAAAGCCGGTAAAATAGATTATTGGAGTCCTCAAAGTGCAAATGAGTTATCCAGATGGTTAGGGGCACACCTAGTGGCAAATTTAGAGAATTAGAGTGAGTTAGGAAAATGAGAACACGCAATTCAGAGTAGACAAGGATGCCCAGCTTTTAGGACATTGATGATTAAAGATTACACACCACCTTCAGCTGCTCAATGTTCCCTCTCGAAACCAACCTAATTTGTTGCTTACATTTATGCTTTGTCATATTTGTCGTTTTTGCTTAGTACTTTGGAGAAGGAAAATAATCCTCTGTGAGGTTATCTAGTTTATCTATGCTCTTGTGAAGTTTTATTGTTCATTAGTCCACAGAATAGGAATGTTTACAGAACTCTGTCACACTGGTAAAACCATACTGGGCTGGTACATACAAAGCTGTAAAAAAGAGAAGACATTTCACTGTACGGCCGTTAGATTACGACACTAACCATAATCTTCTGTTTAATAATGACCAGTGTCATATAAACATATGACTGTATCCTTACACACATGGATATTTTGAAGCTTTTGAGGTTTAACCAAGGTCTGACTATTGCTGGTTGAAATCTTTAGAGTAATTATGCTGAACATGAGTTAGGTTTATATACACATCGGAAAGAAATAGCAAAGTAGTTTGTGTGTGTATACGCAAAGGGTTGTAATACCTCTTATTAGTGATCTAAACAGCACTGTACATTTAGCTGCAATCACAGCTTCAGTCTGCACCATGTAAATTGGTTTCAGGGCCTGGTTTACAAACACAGTACAGCTTCTTGTTTGAATTTTGTTTGTCTAATTATGTTGCAATTCTGTTATGCTTATCCTACCATTTACCTTACTGGCATGTATGGTATTGCGTGGCCAAAATTACAACAATAAGCCATAATATTAAAACCAACTGTCTAATATTATGTATGCTCTCCTCATGCCAACAAAACTGTTCTAATCTGGTATAGACTTAAGACTTCTGACAATGTCCTGTGGCAACTGGTAGCAAGATGTTAGCATAGATCCTTTGTGAGGATGGGTCTTGCATGGAACGAACTTGTTTTCCTCATACTTCCCACAGTTGCTCAGTTGGATTCAGATCTGGGGAATTTGGAGGCCATGTCAACTCCTTGAGCTGTTTGTTATGCTCCTCAAACCGTAAATAAACAATTTTTGCACCGTTACAGGGTATTATAGCATTTTTAGCAGACACATCGCCTTTCATCGCATTGTGCATCTTGGTGCTGTTTCTTCCCTGTTCTTCTGGAAAGGTTTTCCACAAGAGTTCAGAGTGTCTGTAGATATTTCTCCACACCAAGTCAAAACAGCATGTGTGAGGTCAGTCATTAATTTTGGACGAGATGGCTTGGCTCACAGTTGATGCTCAGGTTCATCCCAAAGATCTTCAGTGTGGTTGATGTCAGAGCTCTGTGTGGGCCACTGGAGCTCCTCCACACCAGATTGTCAAACCATGTCTTTATGAACCTTTGTGCACAGTCATGCAGAAACATATAAGGGCCTTTCCACAATGGAGGGCACAATGTTGGAAACATGTCTTCGTATCTCTGGCATTTCTCATGACTGTAACTAAGCTACCCAGACTATTACCCACTCTTAACCAAACTTTACTGAAGGCGGTATGCATTCTGGTAGGTAGCTAGCCTTCTGCTAGCATTCGCCAAATACAGGTCCATCTATCAGACTGTCAGATAGCGTAGTGTGAATCATTATTCCAGAAGAAATGTTTCCACTGCTCCAGACTCCAGTGTCAGGGAGCTTCCCATCACTCCAGCAGACACTTGACATTGTGCCTAGTGATTTCAGGCTTATGTGCAGCTCCTCAGCTATGGTCACACGTCACGAAGCTTCTGACACACAGTTCTTTTACTGATGTTGCTTCCAACAGAGGAAGAGGAACAGCGGATAGGTGATTTTATGTGGCATACGTGTCCGCACTCAGTCCTTTGAGTTTGTGGGGTCTGTTGCTTCATGGCTGATCTGTTACTGTTCTGACACAGAGAGCTTATGTAGCTGACCAGAGCAGAAATTGAGAAAAACTGACTTGGTAAACTGGGCATCCTATAACAGTGCCACATTTAAAGTCAATGAGCGTTTTATTTTGGCACATTTTACATTTTGATGTCTATAAGCCTGCCTGATGCATGTCTATATTCCTGATTTTACAGCTGCAAAACTCTGTGAATCATTTTCTGCATAAATTTGTCATAAAATATTATCTGATCCTCTTCCAAGTAAAGGATATTGACAAGAATAATGTGAAAAACAATCTACAAATGGAGACACACATTGGGAATGTGGCAGGGTGTCTGTGGATGCTGCTTACTAACAAGAACATTGTTGCACACCTGAAGTTTGCAAAAGAGCACATGGACGCTCCACACTGGTACTGTCAAAATGTTTTGTGGACAAATAAAACCAAGATTGAACTATTTGGAAAGAACACGAGGCACTACATCTGGAATACATCTGGCACTGCACATCACCATGACAATATCCTCCCAACCGGAGGGAACATCATGATTTGGACCTGCTTTGCTGCATAAGGGGCCTGGCCAGCTTACAGTCACTGAGGGAAAGATGAATTCTCAAGTGTATCAAATTCCAAGGGTATTAATTCCAAGGGTTCACTTACTTTTTCCACTACCACTTTGAATTTTGAATGAGTGTGTTCAATGAACACCTGCAAGATCATATATTTGAGTTATTATTTTAGGCGAACCTTTATATTTGTCAGTACCCTTGATTTGCATGATAAGATCATATTTTGACAAATAAATGCACAAAACCATAAAATTGCAAAAGGTATTACTTTTTCTTGCTTCTGAATGTAGCAGAATAATAATTTTTTTGGACCTTCCTCCCCAGAACCTTTTATTTAGTACAGTTACAACACTAATTATTCTATGCTAACTTTATACAGTTCCTTTATTCTCTTTCTCTCTCTTCCTCTTCCTCTTCCTCTCTCAGGGGTATGGTGTGCACAAGCTTTGGAGGTATCAGTGGGGAAAGTTCATTTTGTGGAGGTGATGAACGGTAGCTCTGTGCTTTTACCCTGCACGTATACTAGCTGCATTGGCATTAAGAACTTATACTTCAACTGGCAGTACAATGACAATGGCACAATGGTTAAGGTGAGACATTTTTTGTAGTTTCTTATAGTTTGTGTTAGAGCAGTCTCACAATTATACATATATTACATGGAAGCCATCACATAAATGCTTTTGAAAAAAAAAATAAGATTGCTCAGATATTTGAAAACATCATTTAAATTCAGATTTCAAATGCAGTTCTTCCATGTGTGTTACTTTGACAATAAGCCAAACAAGAAATGATATAATGCTTTTCCATAATTAGTAAGGAACTTCTCTCCAACAGATTTGCGAAGCAGTGATCCCAACTGAACTCGTAGAGCCCAGTGTGAAGGTTTATCATGAGCGGGTGGAGTTTGTGGGCTCCAGTAAGGACAGTAACATCTCTATTCTTCTGTGGAATGTCACATTTGAGGATGAGGGCGAATACACCTGCTTCGCCCGTAATCCCAAAGAGAAGGACAGAAACCACAGCGCTATATTCACCCTCATCGTGGTGGACCGGTGTAAGTCTTCCTTATACGCTGGATGATTTTTAAGGATTAAAGAAAGACTTCAGTCAAAAATGCTAACACTGCTCAGTGAATGAAAGTTGATAGCCACACATTAACTAACTTTAACTAAACCAAAATGTAGGCATATGACAAAACTTTATGGCAAGACTTCTAGAGTCAAATTCTCTACAGCAAGGGCAGAACATATGTGAGTATATGATGCTCCAGGATGGACAGTGGCTTCCATTTACTGTTAGCCATGTTAGAATATTCATTCATGCCTCTCCTTTATGTCTATCCCAAACTATTTTTGGAGATTCTTCAATTGTCTTCAGTTGTATGCAGCACACAGACAAGAAGTCTGGTTGGTTGGATGTAGGACTGAAGGGAAAGGGTGAACTCCTGAAGTGACTAAGTCTGCTGAAAGTTAGCAAGAACTGTAACACCATTTTGAAATGGAAAATGATAGTTGGTCAATAAAAGCCGTGGGTTAAATCTTTGTAGGATTACCACTTATGTTTGTGTTTTAGTTGATCTGTTCTTAAAAATTGTTTAAAACAACGTTTCCCTTCTTTTCTGTCGTGGTGACCAGTAAGGGAGGTGGACAACACTCTGACCATCATCATTGTGTCTGTGCTGGGAGGAGTCATTGGTTTGGTCATCATAATCATGGTGATAAAGGCAGTGGTCGTCCACTTCCTCAATAAGGCCCAAGAAAAAAAGTAAGTAACACTCATATTTTTGTTAAACTGGTACACATACACTGCACTTTGTAAGATTTAGACAACATAATGCACCATTATATTGGGGGTCACAGAGGTGCCAAGTATATGTTGTACATTCATGCATAATTCTTTGTTCAGTGGGATTTATACTTATTTCACTTTAACCAGTCATGCTTTGTTTGCTGCTGACTCTACAGTGTTATGCAAGAAGCAGGAAACACATCACATGGTTTCCATGCAACTGATTTTTTAATGAAAATTTAGCGCTTTTAAATATTTACCAGTATAGTCAATGAACATGTCAAGATTAAAACTTTACAAACATAGCTTTACTTGACAAACATATTTAAGCACTAAAGCGATTTTTGTAAAAGCTAAATAAAGCAGTTTCACTTTACTATCCATGTATGGCCACAATACTTACACATGTAAAGCCTGAACCCTTAAACTGTGCTCCTGAGAATGCAACTCACAGCATTAGAGCAACAGAGACTAAGGCTGTTGTACATTTACAGCATTTAGCTGATGCTGGATACATCTTGAGCACTTGAGGGTTAAGGACTTAGGGGCCCAACATTTGGCAACTTAGCAGACATTTAAAAAATAAAATGTATTTCTGAAGGAACTGGATGATCTGTTTACTAACAGAAACATTCTGATGACCTCTAAAGAGTGACTGTTTTCAGACTCTTTGAATGGTGCTTCTGTTAAAACGGCAATGAGGTTTTCCAGGTTCCTAGAGTGGAATGTTGCCTAGATAACATCCCACTGACCATGAACTGCTGAAGACAAGACATAAAGCAAGTAGAAACTGATTGTATTACAGACCTGGCAGGGTGTCAGCAAGGAAGAAATCCGGGTGACTGATGACATGAGGGAATTCGGGAGGCTTTAGCTATAAGTGCCTGCCAACCCAGTATCTAAATATGAGAATCTGATTTACGGCTATAGTAATTTGTCATTTACCTTTGATTGCTTGTAATGGCAGGGTGGGTGAGTGGGTTGGGCGTGGCTTTGTAAAATACTTGTTGTGATTCTTTGATGGTTAACCATCTAAGTAAAAACCCTTAAATTATCACTACATTTTTTTTTTCTAAAAAGCAATGACATGTTTTTCTGAGTCATTGGGCCTGGGTCTGTGGCTCCAGTTTTGAATTTTAAGAGTGTGCGTGACCAATTATTTAAGTGGTCTGCTAGTCTTTCTAAGAGTCTTTCTAGTTTCCTAAAAGCACAGATGGTTCTGGGCCAAATACGAATTGCCTAAGGCACTTTAGTTATGGCAATGCAAGTGCATTGTGGGACAAAACCAACCCAGCTGTACCAGCAACAAATGCTGAATTTTATGGGATTTGGACTCAAATCCAGGCATATAAATGTTTGAATGCCATTTAAGTTTTAAACCAAAAGTGTTCCAAAAAGCGTTTAGTTGGATTTTGACACTGGATCAGATGTATAAGCCAAATACATCATCACTTCTGTTGATAGGATTAGCATGTGTATCCTACAACAGCTTTCAGTGCTGGGTCCTTCATGTAATATTTGGATTAGCTATCAGATATACACCCAATGACGACTTGTAATGGACTGTTTTTTTCTCTTTTATATATTACTCTGCTATGGTTTGTTACGTTTTACTCCAGTGTTGAACAAACATTTAAACAGCAAAACTCATAGTTTGGACAGGCGAGCAGTGACCAACACGCATGAAAGACACAGACGTAAATGAAACACAACAGGTGAAACGGGTAATGATAACGAGAAGTGAACAAGAGGCAAGTTAAACAGATTATTATATCACAAATTTATTCTGTCTGAGATATTCCTCCATAGGTTACAGAATGACTGGAAAATCGTATTTTTATTATTTTACTATTTTAACGTTATTTGGCCAAATCTGTAATTAAGCTCTGCTGTCAGTGTACAACTAGAAAAAGTGGCTTGTCCATGTGGTCCTCAAACCAGAATTGTAACTGAAGGTCAGCAACTGAAGAAATTGCTTGTCAATCTCCTGCATTGGCAAATACCTTGATGTTACTAGAAATGTAGTTTGTAGAAGGAAGAAAGAATTTGATTTATTAGTAAGGGAATTATACAGCCCTGTCACTGACCTTGAGCTGGGCAGGATGATTTTGGCCATCAGCGCACAGATGTCAAGTGGTTATTGCATGGTTCAAGGACAGTTGTCTTCACTGGGCCTCAGTGTTCAATGGTAGATACAAGTATCCATGCCTTCTGTACAAAGCCTTCTTTTGGTCCATATTGAAACAAATCATAAACCGTATGTTAATTAGAGCATACATTTGAATATACCAGAATGGGAGAGACATGCATATAGAGCTGAAAGTGATCTCAGACAACAATCATTTCTTTATGAGTTTTTGGGGGAGAGAGTTTGCTAATCTTTATCTAGTCACAAAGCAAGACCAAGATGTTCTATTGTAACAGTGTCTAGGCTGTGTATTGTTAATAATTGTAATTGCATAGTTAGGGATAATGAGGGAGTAGAGAACACTGACAAGACACATTTCATGTTTGCTACACTTGGAACCGGAAGAGCAAATGTTAATTCAGGGAAGTGTGTGCACAATTAAAGATGTCTGTTTTTGTTATTTCCAGTGATGTTAAAGCAGGATATTATCACGTTACTATTACGATTACTATCAGAGCACAAATTATTGCCTTTTACAGTGATAATAATTAAAATAAATAAATGCACAAGTCAAACTGTATTTTAGGATTGAATGACTCTAAGATGTCTGCAATGCTGTCACCAGGAAGTACCACAATGTGTTCGATTCTCTTTAGAAGGATGGTCTGCTTGACATTTCAGATATCGTCCACTACATCTTTCTCCCTCACTTCCAAACAGACCTTGATGCATTCACTGCAGGATGGAAATAATCAATCTCTATGGACCAAAGCAAATCTTACGCACCAAAGGAAGTGTTATGCCTGGCATGTGATTCCCATACAATACCTAGAGTGAAACCTGAAGTGCATATAGATTCTATTTGATTTCCAGCATTGTGGGATTCAGTTATTCATTTGTTTACATTTACATTTTACATGTACAGCATTTAGAAGATGCTCTTATCCAGAGTGACTTACAAAAGTGCTTTGTTATCTACTCTAGTATGTATCCTAGCTAGTACAATAGGTTAGAGTCCAAGATAACACAGAGCTAGGATACTACTAGATGCCTATACTATATAGATACTATATAGTATCTATATAGATACTAGATTTATAATTTTATCTAGGATACCTAGATAGAATTATAAAATGAGCACAAGTACAATACCATACAATATTTTAATATCCATTTTGTAAAGGATTATTATTGGTTAATAACGGCAGGCTGTGTCAGCCAGCCAATAGCTAATACTCACTGGCGAAAACCTCTACAAGCTTAGCTGTCAGGGGTTTGCCTGCTTTATAGTGATAACTTGTCAAATGTAAATTTAAGCTGAAATTTACATTTTGTTAACAAAATAATTCAATTTTGTTTGTATTTTAAATAAGTAAATGTAGGCTATTGTCATCCATTTCCAATCTCAGGGCAGGATTAGGCCCAGCACCATCCACAATTCTGGCTGGTCTGATTGCTGCCAGTCTTAAAACACCTATGATTTTAGACTTGCCGAAATTGTTGCCCATTGCAACTCTATAGGAGTGGAAAGAGTGTGGAGATTATGAGAGACTGTGGAGAGAGAATCAGTGAGACAGCAACTAGACAGCAGAGCAAAACACAGTAGTGGTCTGTGTATATGAGGGTAAGAAGCAAACATGAAAATGTAAAGAAAAGTATATCTACACTGTGGGGGGGGTTGAAGTACTGTATATAAGAATGTGACATTTTCCCTTTGTTCCAAATTTATTTTAGACGTGAGCGTTCAGAAATAAATGGATGATAATTTACTAATGTTTTGCTCTAAGATAGACTTTCAAGCTCCATATCATACGGAAGCTCTAGTTGCACAAATTGCATAAAGGTAAAGGTTGAGGATTTGGTATTTCAAAATTGTGACTGTGAACTGGCCCATTATATATATATAATATTGAAAAGCAACACTTGAATGGGTTTGACAAAGAATAGTGTTGAACACTTACCTTTTCTAGTCATTTCTATTAATGTCTTATTCTTTCTCTCTTCCTTACAGTAAAGAGTGCCTCGTGAGTTCTTCAGGGAATGACAATACAGAAAATGGCCTTTCTGGCTCCAAAGCAGAGAACAAAGCATCACCAAAGGCTTGAAAGAAGTATGAGTGTGAACAAATGTATATATGTATACATGCATATTGAGTGCATACAGAGAAAGCTATAATAATGGACTGTTTTATCTTAATCGTATTGCAATTAACAAAGGAAACGTGAAATATTCACATATATTTTAGATAGTGCTTGAAATTTGGGAAATATAATAGTTGGGCTGGATTGTACACCTTTTCACAATGCTTATTTTAAAAATGCATTTAAAAAAAGAAAAGTCCTACAGAAACCTGCAAAAGGACACTGCTCAAGCATATAATGTACTCTGCTCTGTTTGTGACACACAAATCACATGCACTGCCATTGTCAGCAAACTGCCAGACTACTAAATTAAACAGTACAAGAAACAAGTAATGTTTAAGACAAATGTTTAGAAAACACTAACATTGCATTCCAGAAGTTTCTAAGCCTGATTCTTCAAAGGCAAAATGAAGCTAAACTTTACTGGGTGTAAAAAAACAAACAAACCATTTTTATGATATAAATTCACATAAATTTAGTAGTGCCTCTTGAATACAATTTTTACCACAAATGTAAACAGTTAAAGAATGCGCCCCAGGCGTAAACCAGACCCAGGTGTAAACCATACTTGGTCTGCATGTGTGGATCAAACAGAGAGCAGCTACATGAGCACACATCATCTGATTGGTCCAATATGTTGTACAAAGGTTCTAGAAGTGAATAACGCTGATTAATTTACGGAGAACAGTTAAGGGAAATCCAGCCCTGCATTTATATCCTTTTTGTTTTTTGTTTTTTTTGCGTGTTTGTTTGTTTTTAGATCAGAGGGGTGGAACACGAGTCCTGGAGGTCCATCCACTCCACAGTTAGAGCTTTTCCCTGCTGTGTCAAGTTCACACTATTCATGACTTTGATATTAGCTGGTCAGTTTAAAATGGGTCATAGTTAAGCAGGAGAAACACTGACCAGCTTCAATACTGTGGCCGTCCAGGATAGAGAAGCCCGACACCCCTGCTTAGATAAAACACAGGTGCCTGCAAATGCTTTGAACTCCTCTTCGCTTGAGGAGCTTTTAACTGCTATGGGAAAAAAAAAAGCTTCTTATAAAGAAAACTGTTTAGCATAAAAAAGAAAAAAAAACATCTCCCTGCAAGAAAAAAGAATGATCCTTTCTGATGCTGCTTTTAACAAGTTAGTCAAAACATTTATATAAAAAGCATGGGAATACTTGTCTACATGTACTGTTTAATGTTCACTTCAGGCTGATCTGTCACTCAGTCCTCCTTACATGCTCAGGCTCAGTCCTACAGGATTCGTCATTCACATGTTCACGTCCTGAAATAGGCGTACCGTCCCGCAGAACGTACTCCCTCTCCATCATGGACTTGGTGTACCTCTACAATGGACTCTTTAGTGCTTTGAACCCCTCGAAAAAACACCCGTTCAGAATGAATGAACAGCAGCTACGTAGCTGATCAGTTGCGGTCAAGTGCTGGAGAAGAAAACACATTAAAATATCCAGCGCATGGATGCTGACATGCGAGAGTTTGGATTCACCCCCTAGCACAGTGTACACCTTGTACCTACAGCTGCTCTCTGCTTTAGTAGAACATTAGACTATTAAAACATTAGACTATTAGAATGCTAGAACATTAGACGAGAGAAGAAGCAGAATGCGTTCCCTTTCTCTGCCATAATTAAGTCAATGCTATCATCAAAACACACTACAAGAGCTGATTTTTGGTTGTGGTATTTTGTAAACAGTTGTCCTGTGGTTCCATGTCAGAGCAACATTTCCCAGTCTCTTTAGTATACTCAACCTCATTAGTATACTAAAAAGCTCTTTAGTATACTCAAACCTCTTTAGTATACCCAAAAGCTCTTTAGTATACTCAAAAGCTCTTTAGTATACTCAAACATGCCAAACACGTGAACTGATGTGGGTGAACCACCTGATAGGTGTGAGAGGTTCAAAATGTAGGAACTGCAGGGCGCACAAATAAACATTGCTCTCACAGTCATCTGTAATGAAATTAAGAATCGCTAGCAATCTAAATGTAGTATGTAGTATGTAAATGTGATATGAAATTAATAATACATTATTATACCTGAAGCACTGTAATTATATTAAATTAGGTAAAATCTATTTTTAAACAGTATATTTAAACAAGTTAAATTGTACAGGTACATTTTAATTGACATAATTTTTAACCTTAAATTAAAATCATATCTAATTGTTATTGATGGTTTTAAATTAGATGCTTATTGCTCTTAATCTAATTCGTCTGATTGGTCTGATTATTATTTGGATTTTTAAAAATAATTATTCTTGTTTAACTTTTATAAGATTCACCCTTTATAAACCCTAGGTATCTTTGTGTACTGGGGAGGCCTAATGCCTAAGAGTATAGGGAACAACCTGACAAGCTAGTGCCCCAGGGTACTGCTTTACAGGCTAATGCCCCACAGTACTGCCTTACAAGCTAGTGCTCCAAGGTATTGCCTTAAAGGTGAATGCCCTAGGGTACTGCCTTACAGGCTAATACCCCAGGGTACTGTGCTTTTTGTTTCTTATGGTATACCATAAATTTGTGTTGCTTCTTGCTTGTTTGTGACTGAAACCACATTTTTTTCCTCTCAAATTCCATGCTGCCATATAAAACTACAAATATACCTCCATGCTTCCATTAAGAGTATTAACTAGTGTCTATGAAATTCATATAAAGAAAACTATTGATGAATGTCAGTTTTTAGGTTACTCAGCAAAATGCAATGGAACTCTCCAGTCTTCCTACTGCAATCAATATATTGCACATCTTCCTCGAACCTGTTGAGCGCCTTCAAAAGCGTCGTCTCGCGGCCGCCCTTGA
>JAOXYF010000013.1:13127350-13169230 GCA_028565775.1 Sternarchorhynchus goeldii
CCAGATCATGAGATGGGAGGCACACTGGTTTAACTGAGGCTACGGGGAGTTAACATCACAGTGAGAGAAATGATTTACATTTGCTACAGATGGCAAAAAACTATAGATCATAAATGACAGATCGCTGATTCTAAATCATCAATCATATCACAGATTTTTGATCATATATCTAAAATCATAGACTATAGATCACAGATTATAGCTCAAAGATCACACACTGCAGATCATAGATCCTAAATGAATAGATCTTGCATCATAGACCATATTAAACTACTGGCCATAGAGTCTAGATCATAGAGCCTAGATAATAGATCACAAATCATAGATCAGGGGTATTCGAGTCCTTGATGGCAGAGTGGCAAATCAGTGACTAATATCTAAGTTTATTAAGCTTACTATCTGCAATTACAAAATCCAACTTTGGATTTGAATTTGAAAACAGATTTGGACAGTCTAGCCAGACTCCTACAAACCTTTAAAAAGGTATTTAAGCTTGCAGTGAAATAAACATTATGTTTAATGTTCTATACAGGGGTATAACCTGTTAAATTAAAATAAAAAATCAGACAAGCAATTTTCTAGCATAGTTAAACTCAACTGGCATGTTTGTGTGTAGCTGCTATCTTACCTCCTACAGTGACTGGGTTACTGAGTTTTATTACGGCCACGTCATAGTCACTCTGTTCTTTATTGTAGGCTCCATTCACAATGATCTTGCTCACAGCGTATCCTCCCAGGGAGCCCATGTATGTCCTGCCTGCCACCACCCGCCACCTGCTCACCTCCCTGGTTCTGCTCCCCAAGAGGGCAAAGGGGCATTAATGCATTGCACTTTTAACTGTTATGTTCAAGTACCCTTGAAATAATTGTTTTATTGGTTTATGAAGATAAAAATATTGAGAATTTCTGGAAATGCAGGTTATCCACACACACTATATCCTTTTGCTATATTATATATAATACTTATTAGTGAGTGAGTGAGTGAGTGAGTGAGTGAGTGAGTGAGTGAGTATTGCTTGTAGGTCATAAGGTCATAAGACTGAGGCCTTTGTGTGCATTTGTCTTCCTCTTTTTTTATACAATGTTTATTAACTGTTTAACTGTTAGTTAACTATTCGTTTACTATTAGTCAGCACTTAAAGGTTTGTGGGAGCTTTAATCAGTGAACCATCAGTGAAGTGCTACTACCAGTCTGAGTATTCACTAATAGCTTTAACAGCAATTATGTAGCATACAGAGGCAGACGTGTGCCCGACGGAGCAGGTGAAGCCCTCACCCAGTGAAGCAGTGGGCCGCGGTGATGACCCAGCTTGGGGACACGAGTGAACCTCCGCACGTGTGCTGACCACTCAGCTGTAGGCTCACCTGCCATGGCCAGTTCTCAATGAGCGCGCTTTGGCCTCCCACGATCCGGCTCTCTGGTGCCTCTGGACCACAGTCTGCAGAAACAAATACAGTCCTCAGAACTTACTCAAGAACCAGACAAAACAATCGTGAAATGGTGCTTTCTTTCTGCATTTGCAGTTTGTTTTTGTGCCAGTAGAGGTCAGGTTTTTCATACTCCCACAAAACTCCTGGACTCCTGACATGAATTTATCTAAAAGTATTCTAGTATTCTTCTTATTATTAATAATAATAATAATCATCATCATCATTTTCAGCTGTCTTCAGTATTATCATTACTGTTATTACCGTTATAAGAGCAATTATTATTATATTATTAATTCTTTTCATTGTTGTCATCTTGTTATTATTAATATTAACAATACTCATCATCTTTATTTTACATTGCACATTTAACGTTAAATGCAACATCTCTAAATAATTTCATAACAAAAAATTATAGATAGAATACATTTATCAAATAACCAACAATCATGAAATCTAAATGCAAATCATAATTTTCTACTCTATCTGGCAGTCTAAGGTTGATCGGTTTTACCACCGAGATTCCTAAACTATAGCTATCCTTGCAAGACACATTCAACAGCCAGTTTAAGAAGCAGACAATAGAAAAAGCTAGCAAGCTAAATTACTGATAGATTACATGCCGATGTAACCGATGCTATCATCATGCCCAAGCAGTTTACACTGTATATCAGTGTTGATCTGGTCTGTAGTCTTCATATATTATTACAGGTGTTAAACAATAATACATAGCAAAATACCCTGGGCTGAGTCATCACACATTTCTGTTTATTTTTGTCTATTTTCAGACGTGCTATCATCATGCGCATGCGGTATATCTGTGATCCATGTGATGTCATTACACGTTGTAGTTGATCATGTACTCGTTTGTCAGTAATAAATATGCTTCTGAATTATTTTAGATGATGTACATCTGTCCAGGACTCAACCCAAAACAAAAACTACAGAAAAGGTGCATTGCTTCAAGAAAATTACAACTTGCACCTTTCAAAATAGCTTCAGTTATTTACTATAGAGTAACAGGACATGAAGCAGACAGAAAGCTTATTGCCAGTGCCATATTTGCATTTTACACACTCTGTAAGATAACAGGTTTCAGTTTGACAAACTGGAAATGCATTTACCTGCAAAATATAAAGGCATGTGTTTATAAAGTCACGTGTGAAGTCATACAGGTGATACAGACACAAACTGCTCGAAATGACCGGGTGGAAAGCCATTCCGAAGCGGCTGAGGAGCCTACCTGAGCACGTCAAAGAGACAACTGATCCCGAACTGCATGTCTTCCTAGAGGAGAGAGAAAGAAATACTGTGATGGGCATGACACCCACACACTGGAGACTCATATTCAAAAGATCATCTCCATACTGAACTAGTATGAGTACTGACTGGTTGGTGACATCAGACTGAATTGTCTGCAGTCTGACCGGTCCCACTCCGTAGAAAAACATCTTCAGGTCTGGTGACAGATCATTCAATGAGACTGTACTGAAAGAAGGGTTACTAGAGGGGGAAAGAGAAAGAGAAATTGCAAAAATGTCAATGTTTTCATCAGTAATAGTAGTTTTCCAGACGTCTTTCTTAATGATTTGGCACTTCAGAGGCTCTCATGCTCACACTGTGTATCCTAACTGCTGGCAGGCCACCTGAGTGTGTTGTTGGGTCCAGCCTTCAGCACACACACTTCTCCACCTGCTTTCACTGGTACTGTAGATCTGAAGCACGGAGGAGTTTGAGACCAGCCGTACTGTGGGGAACATTTACTTGATCAGGACAGAACATTTAAAGCTTTTGACTATGATATCTGGTCCACCAGAAATTGTTGAGTACAGTGACTGTCTATAGGTATAGCTATCAGTATAAAGTACAGATATGTATTTTGTGTAACAAATTTATTTATAATAATTTAATAATTGTATGAATATGATCTTTGATGATTGTATCCTAAAACTTTTAGGAGTATCCAAATGAAAGGCATTCTGTGTGCTTAGTAATCACTGTGATCAAAATCTTTAGAGAAAATCTGGTGGCTGTAGTTTGAAAATTCAATAAATATCCAAAATTAGAAGAATATAGAAAGAACAGAAGAGGAACAAAGAAAAAATGGTTATACAGTAAATATTACATTTTGATGGCTGTAGACGTTGTATAAAAAAGAACAAAACTCAGTAATGAAAAGTTTTATAGGAGGGATAATTAGAGGTTTGAACTATGATAATTAGAGGTTTATCATAGAATTATGATAATTAGAGGTCTAATTATCTAAGAAAATTTAGAGGTTTGAACTATGGGTGGGTCATTTCTGTCACAATTAATAATGTCCACAGCAGGTTTAGTGGTTTTAGCTTGACATTTTTGAAATATAAGCAATTTGAAAGCAGAATTATATTTAAAAAGCAGGCATATAGATGATTGTTGTGATGACGTAATGGCGGTGGTGATGTTTGTTATGGCGTATTGTATCCATGTGCATGTGCTGGTGCATCCATGTGCATGTTGTTAGTCATGAATGTGTATGACGAAACACATATTTTACCAGGAAAAGTGTAATTGGCTATAAATTCGGCCACGCAGTTGGACTCATCCTCTCCGCCAGAGCAGTCCGGTTTGCCGTCGCAGGCCTCTTCTAGTGGAATGAACTTCAGGGACTTGGAGCAGAAGAAGTATTTACTTTCAATCAGCTGCTCAACTTAGTCATGAAAAAGAAAAAAAAAATGAAAGAACAGAAAATTATTTAATTGTTTCCAATGACCTGAGGCATCTCATATTGTAATAAAGAAATCATTAAACAAGATCAAACATAGGTGGTAATGGGTCTATTTCACAAATCCAACTTAACACTTGTGATAGATTAAATTTAATCTTGTTCTTGAAAGAAGTATGGCCGAAATTAAGTTCATTGTGAATGTGAATCAGTAGTGAAGGCTTCTCACTGAAATATGCAGCTACTGCCAGAACACCCAGAATAACCAGTACTGAGACAATGGTGATGAGGATCATTTTCCATGATTTCCGCTTTTCCCTCTGTGGCTTCGTGTCTGACATGGGCTTCCTGTGTCTGCCAGGCCTATCCACAACTGAGAGAGAGAAAGAATCAAGTCCAGTCAAAGGGTTTCTCCCTGCTTGCTCACAGTCTTTCACCAGACTGATGACACAACCTTTCACACTGACAGTTTCGACTCAGTATGGTTGACGAAAGATTTTTGTGATGTGAAACCTTTCAGCAAACTCAAGGCTGGATCAAGTAGCCATTCAGCAGTTCATTTCCACTGGTCTGTACATGTTCCAGTCAAATGGTTTGAGAGGGGAGGATACAGCTTGTACCATGGCACATATTCAACCAGGAAGTAAAACACTCAGCACATGCACTGTTGACATGGCAACATGAGTGACACACGAATTCACCGCTGACTCAGCGTTCAGCAAACTCATTTTCCTCATTACGCACAAACATATGCCAGTTTGTCAAAAGGACACCCAGCATGAAAGCAAACTAGCAAACTCGGTGCAATGACATTTACACACTGAATTAACAAACTTCCTCACTGAGAGGTAAAAACACTGACAGTGTACCTGACGACAACAACGAACATTTATGACAAAGAAATCAAATGACAACTTACCTAGTGTTCTTGGGTTTAGGGGAGTTGCACTTTCTTCAGCAATATGGATATTAGTCTGTATATGAAAAAAATGTGACTGAATGAATCCTTTTGTAGGCGGTCAAATTGACAGAGAGTAAGAACAGAATCAGAAGAGTAATCAGAAGGTTTGCTGGTTCAAGCCCCATCTTTGCCAAGTTGACACTGTTGGGGTCCTAAACAAGGCCCTTAACCCTCAGTTGTTCATGAAATGTCCTATCACAATCATAAGTTGCTTTGGATAAAAGCATCAGCCAAATTCTGTAAATGCTTGTTGCATCATACTGGTTGTTTGAAAGCAAACTGGTTGTCTGAAAAATAAAATTTCCTTAGTGTGTAAATATAGTGAGACTCAGTAGGAGCATACTAGAAATTTTATGAAATATTTGGTTTTAATGTAATTACTTTCAAAAGTGAGATTAAATGCTGATGATTTTTCATCGTTTTATATATCTTGCTTTGTTTTTGTTATTATACGGCAATAGTGACTTGGCAAACATGACCAGCTTAAGTTTCAAGAATTGACGAATGGCTGTAAGAGCATTCATGGAAACAAACATTTCTCTGAAACCCAAACATATACCTGTAAATCTACATGCATTATGAAACAAACAATAGCTACTGCGTATGCCTGTGTGCACACAATCAGATGACAGTTCAGTATGCTGTGCACATAAAAGAGTCAACTTATGTTAAGCCTGCAGGTGTTTCCTGGTAGCACCTAGCAGAGAGCATTTGTTAAGGGAGAAACCTAAAGATCATATCAGACATCTCTCACTCCCAACTCCTACCCCTGTTTTTTGAGAGATCTGTGAAGGAAACACAGAATCTTGGTTTCTAGAGTCTTCTTGGTTTCTAGAGGCGTATCAGTCCACTAGGGAAGCTGCATCTGTTAAATAGAGCCCAGCTATT
The DNA here is from genome assembly GCA_028565775.1 of Sternarchorhynchus goeldii. Lineage (NCBI taxonomy): Eukaryota > Metazoa > Chordata > Actinopteri > Gymnotiformes > Apteronotidae > Sternarchorhynchus > Sternarchorhynchus goeldii. Next base: position 13,133,332 of record JAOXYF010000013.1, read on the forward strand.
GATACATGGAAAAGTTCTTTGCACCTCTGGTTTATGTGCATTTGATTAGTGGGCAGTCAAAATGTACACCGAGAGACTACAATATTTTGTTTTGTACTATAAAATATTGTTCTGTATTGTAAAGCAATGTAAAATATTGTTTTATATATTATTTTTTTCTCTCTTTCTCATGAGGCGCTTGGATGCCTTGTCCAAGATATCACTGACATAATATAAAATATTATTTGTGAATCTTAAGTCACAAAAAATGTTTACACACTGGGCACTGTGGAAGCGAGTTTAGCAATTATACTGATTCTCTTCACTATGTGGCCAAATGTGGAACTTATTTAATTGGAGGCTTATATTACTGGGAAACACGCTACTGTGGTTTCAAGTGCTGATGTCATGACTTCACCTCTCACGTCTTGCCTTAACATTATAGTGCCCAGTGCTGCTTTAAAGACACATGAAAAGCAAAGAAAGTTACTGCTAATAAGATACTGATAAGCAAAGCTGTCTGCAGTTTTTTCTCCAACAACGTGCTACCTAACATGTGCAAGTCTGTTCCAGTGTGAAGCTTCACTCAAAAACAATTACTGCCGTTACCACTATGTAGCAAAAGTCAATGTATGCAGGCCTGTGCCAGTTTGCAGACCTGTTGCTCTGAAGGATTATTTGTTATCCAATAGTGTTCCATTGTCCACGGTTGTGTCAGGATGTCTGTGATGTCCAACACCACTGGGAGTTCCTACCTCGTTACTGAGTGTGCAACTCAGTATTTGGTTTTGCAGGTCAACGGGTAAAGTAGATCATTGCCAGTGCCAAGTGAATTTCAGATATTTGTGGTTTAGTTATGAGTCATCTTAACCTCTTTTCTCTACTTGTTGTTATTGTAGATTATTTTTCCTCATGCGGCCAAACTGACTCAGAGCAACTGGCTAAACAATGTGGTAGAACAGGTTCTGTGTTAGGATTAGAGGTCATAATGAGTGTGTGTGCATGCATGTTGTTGTGTGTGTGTGGGTGTGTGTGGGTGGGTGGGTGTGTCTGTCCTTTGAATGTTTTATACTCTGGGTAATACAAGCTGAGATATCTTTCAGCCTGAAATAACCATTAAATACAGCTTCACACATCATCAGCATAGGAGTGTGTAGGGTTCCATTTTTAGAGGTGATCAGGCATCCCTAAATTGAGTCGCAGAACCCATAAAAATAAGAATACAAAATAATTTATGTTTACGTGCAAAAAAGAATCTGGCTGAATTAATTCATGATGATCATTTTGATTGAACTCTTATACTGTATGCGCAACAATGTATTGGACGGATCCATTTTTATATACTGCACGTTTTACTAGGAGCTTAGTTTAGTTTAGTGTCTCCTGGAAAACACATAGATTTGAAATATGGCACCAAAATTTGTTTCCATTTACTATTTACTTGCTGAACATTAAGAGGCAAAATGTGCAAAGATTCCAGCCTGGAAAGTAATAACCTTAAGGATCACACTGTTCATAATGATTAAATTAACTTAATAAATGTAATAGATTTAATGAAATATTCAAATTAAAACTATGAAGCTAGTAGATGATTTTATTTAGTTGTATTAATAGTAGTTATAGATATGATGCACAATGATGTGGTTCTATAACAGTTTTGAGTAGATGGGAGCTTACGCATTCTTAAGCAGGCTCTACTACAGTCACTGAGTGGTGATTGCGGTGTTCACTGTTTGTTGAATTCATACGCTGGCAGAGGGTGAAGCCAATACGGTTAATGGTAAATCTAGCAAGATAATTTCACATAAAAATGTTACGGCTGCAGGTTGGCAGCATTTTGGATTTGTTGCAAATGATAAGGGGGAGACAGAAAACCTTGATGAGCCTGTATGTAAAAAAAAAGTCTGCAGCTAAAGATAGAAACACGGCGAAGATGCATTCAGATCTAAAAATTAAGCACGCTCTTGTAATTAAGCATGCTTCACAAACGTCGTCGACCTCAAAAAGCCGTATAGTCGCTGCTGGAAAACCCACAGCGGTAACATGAGCTTTTGCACGGTCAACAAAATGCACAAGGGACGGTGCGCGGTGTAAGGCGTTTGCTCTTACAAAACATCTCGCTACAGAAATGGTGTCGTTCCACACGGTCGAGGTAACCTTGATTTAAAACCATGATCCAAACACTTAATTGCCAGTTTGAGCTACATGGAAGGAAATACTTTTCTAAAGCAGCGTTTCCAAATTTAGAACAAAGTTCACGCGCTCCCGTTGATTGCAGTTGACTGCAGCTTTTTCATTGATAACAGACACGTGGTCATCAGTGAAATACCTAAACTTTATACTAGTTTAGTTGATACCAAACAGCAAAATAACTGTTTCAGTGTGAGCTAAACACAGTCTAGCTCACATCTAAAACATTGACAAAAACAACAATTAAAGTATGGACCCAAAGGTGACTGGCTTGTCTCTCTGCACTCAGTGGCATCATTATCAAAATAAAAGCTTCAAACAAGGGTGTCTCCCTTCCAGGAAGAGACAATTTGAGGTATTTAACTTGTGAAAGGAAATAAAGCAAGAAGGGCCCCATCAGCTCTCCATGTGGGGCCAATAGATGGTGTAATGGTGGTCAGTAATCAATACTATATTTAATCACAGACCTAATTGTACTTTTCACTAGTAATCTGAACTTAATACTGCTGTTCTTACTATAGGAAGCCCTCATCGTTTGTTTCCAAGGAAGTTCTGCCCGTCACATGATAAATCTGATCCATCTTTCTGAGCCTGTTCCAATGCGCTCTGTTTTCCTGATGATATGCTTCAGGTTATTTCTAATGTTTAAATATGCCATTAATTTAAAATGACATGTCTGAAAGAGTAAATAGTACAATCAGCAATATAAATAATGTCTTGAATAAATTTGTTTTCAGAAGGATCAGTAGGGATATCGAAACCATTTTTTTTAACTATAGAAAAAAAGGTTTAACAAAGCACTACATTATAACCCAGTGGTTGTTTATGACTACACTCAATGTTAAACTCAGTTGCCCTAATTTACTAAAATAAATAAATAAAAATGAGCAAAAAAACCCCAAAACAACAAAAAAATAAAACCATGCTTTGTTACTCATTTGACTTTAATAGTTTTACGATTTGCACCATTTCTAATAGGGTGGTGTAAAAGCAATAAAAAAATATATTATCACCTGTAGTGTGATTTGCCAATTGTGTGTAAGAAAGGCAATTACATATGTAAGATCATATGACTGACGGGCAGGTGTTACGCTGTATCTGTCACAAGGAGAGTGTACACTACAGTCAAATATGCAGATGCTGAGAGTGGATGACACTAAACCAGGTTAAGAGGACCAGTAGATACTATTCCTTGTTTAATTTCTTAGGTCGTCTCCTATGACATTATCTTTTAACATCCTGTTGTTCTTTATGTAGTTATTCATTTTTAGTTTTAATGTTGCCAAAACTTTTAAACATACAAATTTGTCTTTTCAGATGAAACCTCTAATTGTTCCCTTTCAGATTTTAGTTTGGTTTCAGTTTACATTTACTTTGAAGAGCGATCCAGATTTACAGAGCCCATCAAGAATAGTAAACCTATTTAAACTTCAGTGAATTGTACTTTCATACTGTGCAAAACCTGATCATGAAAATTTGTTGGTCCACCAGAGCACTGCAAATTTTCAATCCTCTAAAATCTACAACATTAAAAACCTAAAATAAACAATTTCACAAACATAAATATTATAATTAAAATAAATGTAAATTTCTTTTAACTTTAATCTGTCTACCTGAATTCATACAGAGAGAATGCAGACTCACCCTCATAACTGTGTTATAATACTGACTGGTAGCATATAGTCGAATGCAGGTTTTGAGCAGGGCTTCTTAGCTATGCCTCTCCGTCTCTCTCCAGTACCTTGTTATCTCTATGCACACCTCTTCCTCCCTGCCTTTCAGTTTTGCTGTCCTGTTTGTCCCCTTCAGTTGCTTTGACTTGATTTGGTCTTCACAGCTGTAAATAACTTCTAAGCAACGCCTGTACAGTACTTTAGAAGCCTGCTGTCTTAGATTCCTTCAGATTTATGTTCAGTGACCCAGCCCCCACTGATACTTTCACTAATGCAACATGACACCTCTCTCTCTCCTTTACCTGTATGTCTCCTCCTCTTGCTACCCACCCTCCCTCCTTCTCTCTCTCTTTCTCTGGGTGTGGTTATATCTGTCAGTTTCTGTTGTCAGAACCTGACTTTGCACCATGTGCTATTGAATCAGATGGAGTATGAATCATGTCTGAGGAATCTTCCTACTTAATGTCCCTCCTGTCCTCAAAATAAACACTGAGACCCAGGTTTACTCCGATCAAATGCTGAGAGAAACTGAAAGTGAGTGTAAAGGAGATAGGACTGTCACATTCCAGCAGTGTGAGCATGTTCAGTCTTGTTAGTCCCAGAGTGCAATAGACCGCAACGGTTCACAATGTGGAGTAATGATGCCGTCATCTTGTCACGCATGACCAAGAAAACATCAGACTCAAAGTGTGCAGTGATGATGTTTCCTTCCACTGGTCCAAGAAAACCCACAAGAGGTCACTTTGTCCATGTTCTTTCATTTACTGTTTATATGATTTAGCTTTTTAAGCACAGTGACTCTTGCACTCGGTTAATATTGATCAAAAATTGGCCAAAAAAGGAGGTAACCCAAACAAGGTTTCGTTACTAACCTCAAATGATAGGTTGGACCGAATACTACATTTTTGATAAAACAACACTATTTTAAGCATTGGCATAATTTTGTAGCTGAATACCAACGTGCTGTAATACATTTTGAAGACATTATCCACATTATTCTGCACATGTAGCTTGTTAATAAATTAATAATATATAGCTTAATAAAATCTGAGGATCTCAGTCCAGTTCTCGTGGCCCCTAGGCCAGTCTGGGTTTTTGTTCCATTTCAGTTCCTCATGCACTTTTAGCCAGGTAATGAAGGGCTGCAGTACTGGAGGACCTGGCACTGGGCGCTGGAAGAGTATAAATAAGTGAATGTGGAACACCTGCTTGACTGCACTGTACAGTACAGAACAAACCTGCAAGTCTGGATTTGTTTCCCAGGAGTATAATATATTTAGTGGCCGAAGTTTTTCCAAAACAAAATTAGTTGTATTTACATTTGGAATAGTGCACTGCAAGGTCCCTCTGTTTTTATGTAATCTACATTATAAACAGCACAGCCACTTATTATATGAGCATGCTCAGTGACAGGAATAGGGAGCAGAATCACTCTCAAGGTAAAAGTCGCTTGTATATGCATCTCCTTGTAACTTCCTTGTCATCCATCTGAAGTAATGGCTCGGAGTGGCCAAGGTGCATCTCGAAGCAAGGTGTAGCGGAGAGGAGTGGTGTTCCAGAAAGCCCTGCTGAAGGAAGACAGCATTCATGCTGGACTATGACCTTTGGCTTCATATCTCTAAACCTTGCAAATGCTTCCTCTTGCTCCTACCTCTGAACTTGATTATCACTATTGGTAACTTCCAGCGCTCTAATTATTGCAGTTTAACTCCAGTCTGTCTAATACATTGTTTGTCTCGTTCCTTGAGAAGTCCTTCCACGTCTCAGAAGTCCTCGTGCAGTCTGAGGCATGGTTTTGTAACATTTGGTATTTTTTGTTAAGAATTTCATTAGCTTCACTCATACATTTGACACACAGATGCTTGTTTTTACAAATGAAAGATCATCTTTTTCTGCATTTGTCTTTATGTTTAGGTTTGTCAGGTGCTGTTTAGGTGCTGCATGTTTAAGGTTAAAAACTGGTTACAAAACATGCAGGCAGGTACAGACGAGCATGGTTATTGCTGGAGTCTGGACAGCTGTGTCAAGATCTTTGGATGACTCAGTTATTCTGTCTCTTAGATTTGTCCTGTATTAAGCAATGGGGAAACCAAGCACCCAGTGGTAACAATGCATGTGATTTCAGCATCAGTAATGTTGGTGACATCAGCAGCAATAATTAGTCTTAAGGGCGTTCCAATTAGATCTGCCCAGAAGAGCGTTTCTTTGAACAATTATCTGTGTCAAATTACGAGGTTAGGAAAAACTGCTCTATAGCTTCTCATTATCTGATTTTTTATTATATTGCCATTTCATTGTAACGGAGGCTTAGTTTAACAATATGGAAGTACTGTACATATATATTTTTGGCCAGTGCCAGGAATGGGTGTAGAACTCCCTCACAGCCAACAACCAGGTGAAACTTCAGACTGCCACACTGCTTACAAGTCTGCTGTACCTTCCTGCTTTATCTCAAAGCCCATTTTGATATTTTTCTAACTCGGTTGTCCCTCAAAGCAATCTTTGACAAAGTATACCAAATTAAATAAAATTAGCTTTGGCAGAACTTTTGATATAGAAAAAAACATGCCAGTTAACTTTTTAGCACTTGAATGCATTTCATTAAAATACATTTCAGAGATATTTTTGATTAACTTAGCCCCTTTTTTCTAGGCAAAGTTACTAAGTGAAGACATAGAATGACTTGGGAATTTAATCTTGTAATTAACCAGTAGATTCGCCATTGTAAAATCAGAATGCATTACTCACTATAGTTAAGGATATCCTTGGTCTCTGAAGTGGTGAAGACAGGAGAGTTCTATCCGTTCCTCTATTCCTCCCTGCTAGTCCTGTTGCTTGGCTCTGTGTTCTGTGTGTTCTGTTAGACCTACTAGCCCTGACCTGATTCTAATCTGCTGTTTAAATATTCCCCTCCCTCATGCATTTGCTTCTCGTCTGTTGTCTGATGCCAGAGCTCCTGATACATCACTGATTCGTCACATGTTCCTCCTTTTTTATGAGAACTGTGGAACTGGATATAAGGAAATTCTTTGTAGATACTATTATATAGTGGAGTAGATAGAATTGTGTTATTGTGGTTACCTTCTCAGATTCCACTTAACAGACACTGCTTCAGGATGAAGATTTTACTGTGATATTACACAGTTAGTGAGGATAAAGGCAACCATACCCTAATTCTCTTTTATACGTGTGTGATAAGTGTGCAAGAGTATATTCTATTTTTAACATAACTTGCTGTGTAAAGTCAAGTATTAACTATTAACAGGAAACGAGGAAAAGGTTTTAGCAAACATTCAAGCAACGGTTAACGCTGTGGGAAAAATAGGTGTGTCACTTAATGAAACAGGAAAATGATTGTGCATTGAATTACACCCTATACTCAAATAAACTTTTATATCACTATTGTAAAATACACTGAAGAGGATTTAGTAATAAGATAAAACCCTATAAATACCTCCAAGGTTCCTCCAAAAGTACTGGGCTCAGAGAAATCTAATATATAAATAGCATTCTGTGCATCCCAGAAGATCCTTTTAAAGATGTTGTTTACTTCAAATGTCTTCTAATAAAAAAATAAACAAAACAACAGTATTTATACTTCAAGGCATATGGGACAAAGGACATATCACACTAATAATTGCACAAATAATGGCAGTAATAAACATAATGTCCATAGATACCCAGAGCAACAAATCAGTACAATCCATCTTTTATTATAGTTATATTTGGAGTTTTCTGGACTTTGATAGTATTGTTTAAACACAACACAAAGCTTCACCTCTACCATCAAAAGCAGAAAGGCAAGTTTTAATTAGTATCTAAATGTTACTATTTTTCAGTTTCTTCCAAACATTGTAGTAGCATTCATGCATTGTATTGTCACAATACCAATCTGAATGTGAATAGGAGCTTCTTTTCCAATGGCATTTGGAAAGGGTACAAAATGACTCTGAAAGAGTTGCGGAATTTGTAACTAGTCACTCTGGGTTTCTTACACATCTCATTGGCACCATATACATGGCTAGTGTTTTTATGCAAAGCAGCTTCTAATTGTGACTGGAGGTATCTTGAGCAATTGAGGGTTAAGGGCCTTGCTCAGTAGCAACTTGGCAAAAGTGGGGTTTGAACTGGCAAGCTTTTGATTACTAGTCAAGTGCCTTCATCACTGAGCCAAGTCAGCTGATGTGAAATATCATACCAGTCAAAGCCAAAACACTACACATTGCTTTTGGGACAGGATGAGCAAAGCCAGGTTATAACATGCTCTGCACCTGGTCCTAACATTGATGGACCAGTGGACCACTTGCTGTGCAGATAAGGGCACAGCAGCTCCTGAGATAAAAAAAGCAGGTCTTTCACCAGACTCCATGCTTTGTCCACCACTCCTCCACTGCCATCCACGCTCTCCAAGGCCGGCACAAGTAAGAGTGGCCCGTGGCTTTGTATTTTGTATCTTAGGCTGCCAAGAATGACTACTACAGCAGTGGGTGAGATTAGTTCGATTAACCTTGATCTTCATGTGCACGTCCACAGCTGGACCAAACGATACATCCACATTACGTTGTGGGACTCCTGGACTACAGGTGCATTTTGTCCGTTTCTTTTTCAGCCAGTTGACTCAAGTGTTAAATATGGGTAGTGACGCTTTAACTATCAGTTTAGTTCATAATTTATTATCATTTATCATAATAATGATAATGATTTGATAATGAACATTTTTCCCATTTGTGATCCTGACCATTGCCAATAAAACAAAAAGGGGGTTCAGTGTGGGATGGTACCAGAGAGGGATGGTACCAGAGAGGTGTTTTTGTTTATTTATATACGCATTTAATAAACATTTTATATACCCATTATGTCTACAAAAAACTGTGGATGCTCCGAAGAAAGAAACGCAATACTCTCTCTCTCGGAGAATTAAATAGAAAGGAAATACTCTCAAAGAATTAAATACTTAATTTGCCTTTGTGCTTAGACCATATCATTATTCACAGAAGAATGTCCAACTTGGTCGGTCTGTCTGTCTGTCTGTCTGTCTGTTTATCTATCTGTGGTTGTAAAATAACTTTACTCCAACTCTTTGATTTGACCTTGATATACATAGATTAGCTTTATCTGAGCTTCACAGACTGTCTTTTGTTCTGTAAACTGCTTGTATAACTAGGTACTCTGGGCTCAGCTGTTCACGTCTGGCCAGCCACTGCGCTAAAGGCAGTCTGCATAGCTGCAGTACCCCAGTGTGAATCATTATTATTACATGGGGCTGAGTTCTGCATCACAGAAGCAGTTCTGCAGTCAACAGACTGACTGGATCTCTGGTTAATATACACATGAGGTTGACTTATGTTAAATCTATCAAAATGCTTCAAAATCTGGCCTGTTTTAGATCTAAGAATGATAATGATTGTGTTTGTCATAGAAGAAATTTATTTAAACAATTAAAACTTTCTGGCAAACGAGAATTAAGAATAATACATGAGACAATTTAATAATACATTACAAGACAATATTTACATTGTTGTAATACTTAACACTTAGTACAAGACAATGTCTAGTCTGCATTTTTAAAATGTTTAAAATATTCATGCAAGAACGTACTTTTTTTTTAAAGATCCTCACCAGATGTGATTAATTCTTCATCTGAACAAAATTCTGAGACCAGTAGATGGGATTTTACTGCCTGAACAGCATTCCACCTCAGAGAGCACTACCGCCCCCTGCAGCCTCTGTAAGTTGTACTGCAGTTTCAAGATAAACCCCTAATTTATCATGGATTAATCTTGTTATTCAATATACTAGCATCAAAGTTTTAGCAACATGGTACTAACATGTATTAGTTTTACACTTTAATAATAACTTTTCAGGACTTTAACAAAATATGATTTACAGTACGTTGCTGTACCGTTTTCCCACATGTATACAAAACAACATGGATCATTTTAATATTCGTGTAACATTATGGTAAAAAAAAATTAAAAATACAACAACAGAAAATGGCATAAAAGAGGCTTCAGAAATGAGTATAGACATTATACCCATCATATGTTATCCTGGCCCAGAACTACTGTCTTGTTGATTTATTTAGTGTTGATTATTATATTTAGTGTTTCCTGCATCTTTAAAAAAATTGAAATTTGTCCATATTCCATCCAAGAACACAATTTATGGCACATTTATTCAAGCACTGAAGAAATAAAGCTGCATTTTTAAAAAAGAGAGCAGAGATCAATGCACATTACTGCATAATTCTTCACACGTACATATAAAAAAAACCCAGTAAACCTGAATGAAACCTGAAGACCACTATAATTTGTGATCTATGTATAAAAATGTATCAACATAATTACGACGCATTTTTCTTAAGATTCCATCTTATAAACACTTCTGTTTAGGTTTCATTATGTAATTGGTACTCTTACTATCCCCAAAGGCTGCGAGAAAAGGTTGCTATGGAGAACAGCCTGGCACCAGAGGCTCAAGTATTGCATGTGTTTGGATAAAAAAAAAAATCAGGCTACTTCTAGGCCAGTACCACAATCTCTGAGCAGATACACTGACACATAGAAGAAACCTGGGCATAATCTTAAATCCTGAGAGCAGACAAACAGATGTTTTAAGGAAAAACAAAGTTTGAAGGAATTATTGTCCTTATTATGAGCAATCTTGGAAAATAGTTTGCTCTGATTGCACTGATATGTAGGTGTTTTCCTCTGAGTGAGATGGTGTCCTCTTGCTTTGGCTCAAGAATTCTGCTGGAGAAATGGGACAGGAACAGTTAGTCTATTGTTGTTGAGGAACAGTTAGTTTGTTATTCTTGTCCCATAACAGAATGAAGATGAAGGTTTTCAGGTATTCAGCCTGGTATTAAACATGACCAAGCTACGCATTTTGTCATGAAAGAAAAATTTTAAATATTTGTTTGTCATTTTTTGCCATAAAATACTATTTATTTCTTTGATAATTAAACAAAAGACAGTCATCCAGTTACAATTTCATAAATCTTCATACTAATCTGTATAAGATTCTAAGACTATGAGATTACATTTAAGAATTTAAAAAAGTTTAATTGTAGAGAATGAAAGTTATATATTGTAATATATACTGTAATAGAATATACTGTCTGTATCCACATTACAGTATATGTAGTAAATATAGTATATTAGTAATCCATCCAAATATTGGTATATACATTACATGATGGTTCACTGCCATAGAGACATCTTAATGACTCATTGGTAAGCCAATAGGCCACCAATCTTAATGCATACCTGCATGACCGAGTAGATCCAGTTGAGCATCTGATCGACGTTCGAATAAACACCAGGATAACCTGTTCTAGCACAGCCAACCCCCCAACTCACCACTCCCACCAACATCCACTTTCTGTTAAAGTACACCAGAGGACCACCACTATCTCCCTGAGAGAGAGAGAGAGAGAGAGAGAGAGAGAGAGAAAAAGAAAGAAGGAAGTTGTAAGAGTCACTTTAGACTACATATCACCACAGAGCGATACTTGACACACTCTAAAATATTCAGACTGGATGTTTCAACCCAAAAATTTGCCTTATAAAGAAAATATATATAATGACGATAAAATTGAATAAAACTGTATACCTGGCATGTATCCACTTTACCCTGTAGATACCCTGCACAAAGCATCCTGGGAGTGAGGCTTGGACCATAGACTGCAGAACACTGAGCTTGATCAATGAGAGGGATACTGGCCTTCTGCAGATTTGATGACTGCTTACCTGCATGAGAGAGACAAACAGATGAGAGAGGTGAATGTAGGGAAACACCACAGGAGAGACTCACTGAGGATAAGTAGAACATAAAATACCAATAAAATGAATCTGACAACAAATGGTACATAGACTGAAACTGTAGAACAATTTTTCTCAAATCATGAAAGCATTAGTAAATGAAGTGAAGCTTAGTACTAAAACACTGCTGTAATACCGTCTTCCTGCAGATTACCCCAGCCGGTCACTACCAGCAGGGTTCCTCCTCTGAGGCCCAGATCATGAGATGGGAGGCACACTGGTTTAACTGAGGCTACGGGGAGTTAACATCACAGTGAGAGAAATGATTTAGAGTTGCCCATAGTTCACTACAGCCTATAGATCATTGATCATAAATTCCAGATCCTAAATAATATACTACAGATTACAGACTATAGGCCATAGATCCTAGATCATCGAATATAGATGATAAATCATAGACTATAGATCACAGATCCTAGATCATCGAATATAGATGATAAATCATAGACTATAGATCACAGATCCTAGATCATGTTATTACAATAAACTCCCAAACTCCCCCACTTCAGATGAACACTGCAACACACACACACTCACACACACACACACACACACACACATGTAAGACCGATAGCTGCTATCTTACCTCCTACAGTTACTGGGTTACTGAGTTTCATTACGGCCACGTCATAGTCACTCTGTGCTTTATTGTAGGCTCCGTTCACAATGATCTTGCTCACAGCGTATCCTCCCAGGGAGCCCATGTATGTCCTGCCTGCCACCACCCGCCACCTGCTCACCTCCCTGGTTCTGCTCCCCAAGAGGGCAAAGGGGCATTAATGCATTGCACTTTTAACTATTATGTTCAAGTAATAAATAGGATCGCTTGAAATAATTGTTTTTATGAAGATAAGAATATTGAGAATATCTTAACACAGGGTATTCACACACAATATACCTTTGCTAAACTTTTATTGTTAAGTGTTCAGTCTTAAGACCTTCATTGAAGAAATGGTTTAGCAAAAAACTCAAAATCTTATGATTTGGTGTGGTATTATATGCAGTGTATTTGTTTATTTTTACCATATGTATTTATCTGTCCATTTATTTGAACATAACCTGTGTATTTTTAAAAATCGATTTGTGTGTTTAATTGTTGCTTTATTTATTTGTTTGTTCATGAGTGAGTGTAGGGTAGATGGGGGATTCGCTCCTTTATATTTGCAGTGCAAATTTCTCAAAGCCTGTCTAGATGCTTAACCTACATGTTTTATGCGTCTGCCAGCTTGTATTTCTGTAATTCTTATCCTTTACGAAGATTGATCCTGACTCACTGCTGATGAATATCTCACAGGGTCTAACATCACAGGGGTGGATGATATAAATACCCTCTCAGTAAGGGTTATAAATGGTCTCTCAAACATGCATATTATTAAGTGCTGTGATGAAGGTCATAAGACTGAGGCCTTAGCGTTTATTAACTGTTTAACTGTTAATTAACTATTCGTTTACTATTAGCCAGCACTTAAAGGTTTGTGGAAGCTTTAATCAGTGAACCATCAGTGAAGTGCTACTACCAGTCTGAGTATTCACTAATAGCTTTAACAGCAATTATGTAGCATACAGAGGCAGACGTGTGCCCGACGGAGTGGGTGAAGCCCTCACCCAGTGAAGCAGTGGGCCGCGGTGATGACCCAGCTTGGGGACATGAGTGAACCTCCACACGTGTGCTGACCACTCAGCTGTAGGCTCACCTGCCATGGCCAGTTCTCAATGAGCGCGTTTTGGCCTCCCACGATCCGGCTCTCTGGTGTCTCTGGACCACAGTCTGCAGAAAGAAAGAAACCAAAAGAACCTTACTCAGACAACAAACAAATAAACAAACAAACCAACGGTTTTCAAAAACTGCCTTAATATACATTGTGTTTTCCTTTCCCATTTGTTTTTTTCGGTTCTGTTACTATAGAGATCAGGCTTTGCTCTTTGTTATCATTGTCATCGTTATGTTGTAATGATGATGCAACAATAGCACTCCTTATTTACGTAGCACAAAATTTTGAGTCCTATATATCGACATTCTTTACAAACAAAATTACACAAAATATGTTAATGAAATACATAACAGTTGTTGTAAGTAAAATGAATAAGATCCAAAGACTAAAAGGCCAGACTCAACAAGCAAGTCTTCTTAGGATTTGTCTTATGAGTTTTTCTGGATCTTTTGTTTCACAGCCAGCTTAAGAAACAACCAATAGACAAGCAAACTATCTAAGTGGAGATGTTCTCACCCAGTCGTCTAGACATCACAATTTGGCATTTGCCAAAGTCACTCAGATCCTTATGCTTACATACTTTTCCTGCTTTCAACACATTAACTTTAGGAACTGACTTTTTACTTTCTGCCAAATACCTCCAACCCTTTTGGTAGGTGCCTTTGTAATAAGATTCCCTTCATCTGTCAATGATTTTAGTGTTATGACATATGGTGAAAATTATCGTTATTTTTAAAAACAACTGAGCTGTGTACCTGAGCAGGTCAAAGTGACACCTGAGCTGCATGTGTTCCTAGGGGAGAGAAAGAGGAATGTTGTGACTCATAAGGGAGGCTCATATTCAGAAGATCGTCTCAATACTGAGCTCTGGAATTGTGTAAAGGTTAAGTGTTGTAGCACTAAATTACAAAAAGAGACATGATTCCTTCACATAATGATCTTTAGTGTAAGTTAAGAGAAATAGAAAACCAAACATAGCACAGCACATTAATTCACCATGTACCATTAACTACGATCCTCATAAAACGGTGCTTTTGGTATTATGACATATTTATAAAGACAAAACTGACTGGGATGAGTGTTAAACTACAGCTTAAATGTTCTAACGTGGTGTCAAATAACATGATGGTGAAATCGTGTTTGTACAGTTGGGGTAGAATTAACTGAAGTGTGAATACTGACTGGACGATGACGCTGAAGTGAACTGTCTCCACTCTGACTGGTCCCACCCTGTAGAAAAACATCTTCAGGTCTGGTGACAGATCATTCAATGAGACTGTACTGTAAGAAGGGTTACTAGAGGGGAAAAGAGAAAGAGAAATTGCAAAAATGTCAATGTTTTCATCAGTACTAGTAGTTTTCCATACGTCTTTCTTAATGATTTGGCGCTTCAGAGGCTCTCATGCTCACACTGTGTATCCTAACTGCTGGCAGGCCACCTGAGTGTGTTGTTGGGTCCAGCCTTCAGCACACACACTTCTCCACCTGCTTTCACTGGTACTGTAGATCTGAAGTACGGAGAGATTTGAGACCAGCCGTACTGTGGACACAGTGGGGAACATTTACTTGGTCAGGACAGCAGTTATGTTAAAACTCTTGGTCGTTGCTATAACATATGTTCACCCCAAATAATTTGTAAAAGTAAGTTACTATTAGTATATTTCCCAGTATGAAGTACAGAAGTTGTATCCTAAAAATTCAAGGAGTACCAAAACATAATCAATATGAGGAATATCCAAAATCAGTGACTTTGGATGGATATAGAGATGAATAAAGACAGAACAAAAGAGGAGCGAAGGAAAATAAACGGCAATACAGTAAATGTCGATTGTCGATGCACTGGATTGTCGTGCATCCCTCTGACCTCATAAGCCTGTCTGGGCCACAATAAAGTTTCCAGAATCCTCATGGGAGTTAGGTGGAGTACCATACTCATCCTTTACCCAGTCCTACAGCAATCTCATGTTCCTCCCAGGAATATTAATTATGTACACCTGTTCATCGTTGCCCAATCTACAAAGACTCTATGTCGCTATGTTCGAAATAGCATACTGCATACTGCATTTTGCTACAAATGCAAATTATGCTCTGAACTACAAAGGCAAACCATAATATGAGGTATGAAGGTTCTGCTCATTTGTGAAAGATTTTCCACCACTGTTACATGATGGGATGCAGTACATCATGAAGATAGCTATGGCCATGTACTTGAATATTCAGCCACAGTAGTATATCACCTGGGTATCTTTTGTGTTCTGGAAACATTTATTTTGGTCGGGTATTCATACAGCATACTGATTTGGGGCCCAATCAGTAGTATGCAGTAGGCTATTTTGAACATAGTGTGTGTTTCTTTCCAATGTGAAGTACTGTCTCTTTATTTTCAGTGCATACAGAGCAGTTCCTTGTTTTGTTCTCTTCTGCTTTCTAACCAGTTTTTGGATTATTCAATACCCTGTTTTTGGATTTTTCCTTTTGATGTTGTATCTTGGATTTGCATTATTTATCTGGCTTTGAAATTGCCTGTTTCTGTATCTGGTGTTCCTTTGGTTTGAAAATCTCTTTGTTCAGACATGTTATTTGGCTCTGTTATTGTATCACTGTTTCATTGTCACAGTCACGCTGATGTTTATCCACAAGGGTCAGGCTGAAGTTGTGTAATGAAGAACAGAAGACTTTGGAATCAAAAGCAAAAGAATTACAGGAAGGATAATGGACCAGTGGAGGTGTGAACAACAGACGTAATTTCTGTTGCTTGAAATTTCTCAAAATATAAACAGTTTGAAAAGTCCTACAATGAAAATAGTTGAACGAAGAGATGGAAATGTGAGATGAGACTAATAATTTGCCCTAAAAAGCACAGAAACGTCCTTAGATATAGGATGAAGTTTTCTGGAAATTTTGGCAGTTCTATATTATAAAATTGTATGAGAAATAATGCTTGTTTTATGCAAGGGAAGAATAATAAACTGAAATAAAATCACCACAAGCAGGTGTGTCAAGCCCCCTTAATGAGATTTCTCTATCATTTGATGGGAGAGTTGTATTTAGATCCTGAAACTAGACACAGATGATCTTTATGATGACTTCATGCCAGTGATGTTGTTTGTTATTACATAGTGTGTTCATGTTCTTGCATGTTTCTTTGGTGATGTGTGCATGTTTATGTTGTAACACGTCTTACCGGGAAAAGTAGATTCAGGTACAAATTCAGCCACGCAGTTGGACTCATCCTCTCCACTTGCGCAATCTGGTTTGCCATTGCAGGTTTGGTCTAGTGGAATGAACTTCAGTGACTTGTAGCAGAAGAAGTATTTCCTTTCAATAATCTGCTTGACTAAGTCATGACAAAGAAAAAGAGAACAAAACGTTATGGAAAAATGGATTTTATCAGTGCTAATGAACTGAGGCATCTTATGTTTCTCCAAATTAATCTAAAGATGAATTGATTCAAATATATCAAGATCAACATGGGTGGTATTAGGCCTGTTTCAGAAATTTAATTTAAGTCTTGTACTAAATTTAAGCTTAATCTTCAAAGATGTTTGGCCAAAATTAAGTTAATTATGAAGCAGTGGTGAAGGCTTCTCACTGAAATATGTAGGTACAGGCAGAACACCCAGAATAACCAGTATTGAGACAATGGTGATGAGGATCATTTTCCATGATTTCCGCTTTTCCCTCTGTGGCTTCGTGTCTGACATGGGCTTCCTGCGTTTGCCAGGCCTGTCCACAACTGAGAGAGACAAAGAATCAAGTCCAGTAAAAGGATCTTCCCTGCTTGCTCACAGTCTTTAGCCAGAATGACGATCCAACTCAGAGCATGGTTTTGTTATCCAGGACTGTGTCCTTGTCTGGCTGTGCTGTGCCAGTATGCCTGTGATCCATCTAGAGACTGAGGCACTGGGACAGATCTGCCCTCTTTGTCTCTCCTGTCCTCTCTTCTTGAGAATTAACAAAGCATTTACTAGTACCAGAACATTTGATTGTTTTGCTAGCATGTCTGCCACAGACCGCAAGCTTTCAACTCTGCAGAGTTTCAGATATTTATGGTCGTCAATCACTATCTATCCTTAACAGCAGTTTTCCCTACTTAACTGTATGTGATTGAAAGAGAAACTGGGCAAACAGACATAGGACAACATGGCAGACGTTCTGTGTAGAAGTCATAATGCAAGTCATATGGCAAGCAAGTGTGTGACACTGCATGCATGTGCTTGCATGTTCATGTGCTGATGTGTGCATGTGAATGTTGTCACACACATCTTACCAGGAAGAGTGGAATTGGCTATGGAATGAATGTGTGTGTGTGTGTGTGTGTGTGTCTACCCTATGAGTGTTCTAGGCTAAACGGGTAATACAAGCTAACAAAGCTTTCAGCTTGAAATAACCACTGCATAGAGCCTCACACAACAGTAGGAAGAAAATGTATATGAATGTGCTTTACATTTGTTTCTTAGAGTTAATATTTGTTTATCTTTTTTACTTTTATAATAATCAGGATGGGTAGATAGTGTTTTTAAATACAGTGCTATTTTATTCAGAATTTTTTAACTGAAACTTTTTAACTCTAATTTTAGTAATTTTAAAAATGACTATTTTTAACTCATAAAAGACAAATAGCTCATGTGTTTACATGCAAAACCATCACATGCACTGAACATTTTGATTGTTGGCTGTTTTGTACTCTAAGAACAAAAAAAGTGTTGAATTACACATGTAAAATGAGATCGGTTTAGACCATTTAGTGTGTGAAGCTTAGTGCCAGTTACTATAACGATGAATATTCTGGAACATGTTTCTGTAAACTTAACTGTGAGCTTATTATGCTTTAAAGTGAGGCAGGCTCAGCAAAATATGTTTCTTTTTAGTGTTTACTTGCTCTACATTAAGAGGTAAATGTAGAGGCATTAAGAGGCAAATGCCTCCCAATGCTTGTTTCTTTAACCCTCCACTGATCTTTACCAGCCTGATTCAAATATGTTTGACCCAACCAGCCACCCCTGTCTTTTAGATATAACCATCAAAAACCATGGCATGTTAATTTTTATCATCAAGAACAGCAAAACTGAGGAAGTAAGAAAGACCACTCCACTATACATATTCTGGCTTGACTCCTTTCTCAATTGATATGAACCTTAGGTACACCATGTCCAACTCAGAACTACTCAAAACACCCAGCCAACCGATTTTCCAGATAAGCTATCCCAGGTCACATCATCCAACTCCTCAGCTTCCAGGCCTCTCAAGCATACCACAGTTTATACATCAGGACCCAGATACAAGACCTCAGAAACACCTGACAGCAGATGTCCCAGACATAACCTGCAAATTTTGGGGGTGGTTTCTACTACCTTTGAAGACTGAAGAGACCTCAGTTTTCTGAGTCCATTCATTCCCACCCACATATATATGTGTGTATATGTGTGTGTGTGTGTGTGTGTGTTTTGGGTTGCAGTTATAGTATAGGTATTATTCACTGTTGGAAAGATATTGCACTTTAAAAACGTAATCTGCTATCTTCATTTACCACAACCAGTTCTGCAGCATGAATGCAGTGAATAATCTAGTGACAGAAGCAGATTCTAGAGTTCCCAGGCTGCCCGTCACGAAGTGAGACATCAGGTTGCTATAATGCTTTCAAGTCAACTGTCCATTCCCAACTGTCCTGATATCATCTGGAATGAACTTCTCTTATCTACTCGTACAACATCTGCAATTATATACTCATCTTATGTTAACTATAATTAATTATTATTATTGAACTAGGAAAGAGCAATATATTGCTCTGATCTTTTCTATCAACTGTAAAAAAAAAAGATAAAATATGAAAAATATTGTTAACATTTGTGAGGATTAAAATGAATGTGTTTAGCTATCTTGTTTGCCTAATTTTGTTTACTTAGTCAAACGTTGAACATCAACGCTAAACAACATGCTACAAAGAATGTGCACTACTTTGATGAGAGATGTGGAGTGAGTACACCTGGACACAAAAGTGAGGCTGGCACCTGTGTCCTAATCTAACATCAGGAGAACACTATTTAACATAACAAGCACATCATCTAATATCCAAAAGACAAGTACCCAGTATCAGATTAGTCTGTCTCTCTCACTCACTCACTCACTCACTCACTCACACGCACACACACACACACACACTAAACAATGAAACAAAAATGCCAGTATTTTATTTGTGGCTTCTAGAGGTCATCTTAATTGAGTCCAGTCTAATGTTCAAGGCATTTACAAGTTAGAATTTAGTCAATCCACAATATCAATGTATTTCAAGGTAATTTTTGAGAAAGAATAACAAAAGAAAAGTTTTGGTCAGAACTTCTGTTATAGGATTAAAGACCCCTGCCACTCATTGCAAAGGAATGTATTTAATTACAATTAGAGATCCCATTTTGATTAACCTTGTTTGTAAACAAAAAAAACAAAAAACCTATGAATAACTGTGAATAACAAACATTCTTGTAATCAAATGGACAAACGAGCACTGTAAAAACAACTTATTACTCTTTACTCACTCTTGGTCTCTGAAGACTGGAGAGTTCTGATGGTTCTCCTCTTCCTCCCTGCTAGTCCTGTTGCTTGGCTCTGTGTGTTCTGTTAGATTCACTAGCCCTGACCTGATTCTAATCTGTTGTTTAAATATTCCCCTCCCTCACACATTTGCTTCTCATCTGTTGCCCGATGCCAGTTACTGGTACAGCACTGATTGGTCACATGTTTTGAGAGCTGCAACTGGATATAAGGAAATATTTGGGAGAATATTAGAATCTAGGTGGGAAGATGGTAGAAGTGTGTTATTTGGGTTATCTTCTCATATTCCAGTTAACACACAGACAACGCTTCAGGAACAAGATTTTACTGTAATATTGTGCAGTTAATGCAGGAAAAGTGAATGTACCAGAGTTCTCTATGACGGTGCAGGTGTGTGATGAGTGTACAGGCATATTATTCGATTTTCTAGCATAATCAAGTTGCTGTGTGAAGTCAGCTATTAACATATTCTGTGTGACAGGAAATGAGAGCCAGATTTTAGCAAACATTCAAACAATGGCTAATTTTGAGTGAAAAACTCATGTAGCATAAGGAAACAGAAAAATTACAGCATACTGGATTACAGCTTTTATCTCCATTTTAAAATACACTGAACATTTTAAAGATTAAAAGACAAATTTGGAGGCAGAGTTAATGTATGTAAAATTTTATTACAGTTTTTTTTACTTCTAAATGACAGAACACTATTTATAATAACAGATGGAAAAAAGAAACCTTTATTCCTCATTATTAATTTTACAATTAACTTGTCCGAGTACTTATGTTGACCTATAATGATGACAAATGCAATGATCATAGACCCCCAAAGCAATGCCTCAGTACAAGACTTATTTTTATTATGTTCAAATAATAATAATATTTATTATTTTATTATTATTATTATTATTATTATTATTATTATTATTATTATTGTGTTTAAACAAAAACTTTAAAACATTTTCCATAAAACAGGAAAACTATTTCTAATTAGTATCTAATTATATCAAATGTTACTGTCCTTCATCTTCTTCCAAACATTGTAGTAGCAGACATGCATTGTATTGTCACAATACCAATCTGAATGTGAATAGGAGCTTCCTTTCCAATGGCATTTGGAAAGGGTACAAAATCACTCTGAAAGATTTGCAACATTGCAGGCATTTGTCTTATACTGTAGCTGTAAATTTCACTGTCACGGTTGGGTATAATCGATTTCTACTTTGCAGCAAATAATGAAGTACTGCCCAAGTCTGTGTGCTTGAATGAACCCTGGTGATGGCACAAATGAAGAGTGGGTTACGGGAAACATGTTCTTGGGGTCCTGGCATATTCTTTACTTCTCCTTCATGTGTAGGTAGTGACAAAATATTGGTTTCAGATTAAGCAAATTTACAAATAGCAAATAGTTTTTTGCATGACATGTCCTGCATGACTAAGGACGTCCTTTGTGCAGTAGAGTGGAGACTGATGTGATTTGATATACAGCTAGTATAGCGAGTCACTCTGGTCTTCTTACACAATTGTCCGTCCATCCTGCTTCCTTGAAAACCCCCTGAAACTGTAAACCCCTGCCATGAATCCAGTATGGTTTCCCCCTGAGAATGGCTTGTGTTATACACTGGTTTGTCTGTATTAAACTGCAATACAATAAAAACAAAAATGCTTTCATGTTTCTGGTCATTTCCTCCACTTGACTGTTGCTCTAAAAATTAAACCATCAAAAGACAGTTTGGGGATTTCTGATCTCATTATAACCTGGTTTTTAACTATTTGTAGTACTTTTTGGAAGTTGGTGCCTGTTGTTTTTAGCAATAGAATAACTAGAACTGGCAGCTTTGTAATATCAGATGCCAACCGTTGTTTCCCTGGGTAGATCATGTCTGAGCAACCAACCATAACAACATATTCCTCACACATAATGACATCAGTGCCACACAAACTGAGTTAAATGGCTGCTGCTGTAGTTCTGATGTTAGGGAAGCTGAATGAGTTCATCCTATTCTTGATCCATTATAATAAATGAGTAAACATCTACTTTTCATGAACCTTTTTAAAAACTCCTTACATTGCAAGAAAAGGGCTGCAATTCAGTTCTCAACCCCCCTGTCTTGATACTCGACAGAAGCAAAATAAAAATTAATCTAATGCTTCTCAAAATGAGATGCTGGACTTGGTTACAGAAATATATTCAAGTGCCCAATATACATGAGTGAACCCAATCAGCCATTCATCAGATATACAATGAGTTTGAACCCAATGTCAGGGACGTAAATGATCATTGCTTTGCAAGAGAAGAGGCAGGGGGCAACTCATCAGTAAATGCAACTCTGCTTTTAACCTGCTAGGCTGAATCCATGTGCCTTTTACATGCACGTTCTCCTGTGCCTGTGTGGGCTCCCTCTGGGTACTCTGGTTTCCTCCTATGAATGAATTAATAGAATAATGGTTATACATCACTTTCTGAAAGATAGTATTTATAAAATGTACCTTTGAGAAATGATATGTAATTGTTAAGTAAAGAATCATCAACACTTTCCTTTTTTTCAAGAGTGGCTCAGTTGCAGTTGCTTGTAGTGATTTTGGGAACATGTTCGACAGGCGTGAGCCATTAAATATTTACCTCAGATCAGCTGATAGAAAGTTGAAAGTGTTACTGATAAATATCAAGACAATTTATGTAGTCAAACAGTATTAAATTGCAGTATAATAACCTGGTTGTTTTTGGATGGCAATATTATTGCATTATTGTTTGACTTTGAGTTATTGATGGTAGGTTTAATGTTTCTGGTTTTATTATTACATTGAAGAGGCATTTGTTGGTTATTTGTTTTAGAGTTTTTGTTCTGTTTTCTACCAAAACAAATAAAGTGCTTGTGTAGTTGATGCTCCTGCTATATTATATTAGATAGATGAGACATTGTAGTGGCTTTGAAGTTTGGTTGTGCTCTGCTTGGTGTCGGTTTTCATGTACTTTCTTTGTAGGGACTCACTTTGCAGTCCAATGCACTTTACAACTGGGCATCTTCTTTCGTTTTGTTTGAGGCACTTTCAATAAGCTGTAAAGAGATAATGTGGGAAAATCTGATCTAAGGGTAACTGTGAAAACTGTTACCAGAAAGGGTTAAACATAAAAGAATATATAGTGTCGCTGCATGGAAAAACCTTTACCAGAGCAATCAGTAACCTTATTCACGCCATTGTTCAAATACAGGAATTTTACTGCCTTCCTTGAGAGAACGCAACACAAGACAGCCCTTCTTCTTCACTACTGGAAAATCCAATACCAAGAGGGTTCACGTTACACTGGATACTTGGGTTCAGAAAGCTTAATATTAGTGTTTAATGGCAACTCTCTACAGAGACAAAATTAGCCTTCTTATAGTGTTAAAAGACCAGAACTTTTAAAGTGTTACACTTTTTTTTATCAAATACTGGAATATGATTCACAGATAGGTCAGGTTTCTTTTACCTGTGTCCGTGACACAAAACTTTGCACAAGCAACGCAAGTTTACTTATATAGCACCTTTCACATTTTAATGGCAAATCAAAGTGCTTTACATAAGAATAAACAGAAAAAACTCATTACAGCCCCAGATCTGTCACCTCGGGAAGGCCTTTGCCAATAAATAATTAAAACATTACAGATTTTTTTTAGAATTGAAGTTGTGGTATTGAAACAAAGGTTTTAAAGAATAAAATAATGGTTTACAGAAATTAACAATTCAGATAAATAGAAATTAGAAAGAAAGAAAGAAATTAGAATAACAAAGTGAAAACATTAAAGTAAAAAATCTAATAAATAATGAATGTAATAATAAAATAAGTATATCTAAAACAAAATCTCAATCATAGACACATGAATGAAAATAAAATAAAATCTCAAATCATAGACAGATGAAAAGAGAAACATTAGTCTTGATTTAAAAGTTTCTACATTTGGGGCAAAACAAAAGTCTTAAGGCAGTTTATTCCAATTATATGCAGTAATTTTAGCTTGTGAATAAACTACTGACTTTAGTCCACACATCGGTTTGGCTACTGTCTTTAAGGTAAATTAGGTGGATGCCTATTTCAAGCGGAATTTTACTGGAAAGACTGATGCACCAGAACCTGTTTATGGCCTTTGTCAACTGCTTCAGTGCTTTTGATACTGTTCAGAGAGATGATCTATGGTCCTTTGACAGTTTCACAGTGACATAATTGTGCAAGTGATGAGAGGAAGGCAAGAGTCTACCCTTTTTCCAGTTGTGTAGAGAAGTAAGTCAGGAGTATAATGCTACCACCACTTCCCTGTTTGTCACCCAGCTTCTCCACAAGGAAATTGAGGTCAAGACTAACAGGAAAGTGCAGCCACATTAAGTCCCTGGGGCACTTCCTTAAACACTATCCCTGGTGTATCTGTGATATTACCTGGCATGTTTGTGTGCCTGTCTGAAGTATATGCAAAGACCAGATGTAGACGTATCGAGACCGTGATCAACTAGCACCAGCTAAACTGGCTGGAACTTGTAACAAGTATACCACCTCATGGACTTTTATATAGCCAGCAACCTCTTGGTTGATGCTCAACGAGAGCAAAAGGAAACAGTATAAGGACCAACTGAAAAACTATGCTAAAACGATCCCACACCTGACATCATCTCAGGATGGGACCTGCATGCTAAAAGAAGAGGTTGAGGAGAAACACTCATAGTCACCATTATCACCAGCATTACTTCCACATTCATACGTTTCATTTGCTACAGGATCTACACAACCAGGATTAACCTTCTCATCCATCAGCAAACTCATCAATAAGAAAAGTGCAAATCATCAGGTTTATAGCAAACAAGCAAATTCTAAGCATATGTGTATATTCATATGTATCTTTACGAGCTGGTGTTGTCCAGAGCCGGTGTGGACAGCTGGCTGTTTGGTCAACGTTTCATGTCTTTATGAATGCTGCCATCTAGTTACACCCGAACAAAGATTAATTCCATTTTGCATTTGGCTCCTCCCAAGGTTTTACTTCTTGCTACTGTTAACTTTGGCTTGCGAAAGTTTATACATTATACATTATTATACATATAGTGAATGTTTATACATGTGAATTGAATGAACTATATATTTGTATAAAAGTGAATTGTGTTAACTACATCAAATGCACTGAACTGAAAACATGCAGGAAGAGAAAGGGGGAAACACCTAGAAACTGATATCTCTTCCTGTTACAAAGACCAGCCAGTCAAGCAGTTAATATGACATGAATGTACACAGTGAATATTGTGAATATATCACTTTTTCCGCTTCGTGTGTTTTGAAAAGATGCTGCACAGAACCCTTGTTCTCCAACAGCCGATATTCTCCAGCAGTCCCTACTCACTGACACTTGCTGACGATACCGAGAAAGTAAAAAAAAAAAAAAAGTACAGATTTAAAGGAACAGTCAGATATTTTACCACCATGAAGTTTCAAAGAATATTTATGAAAGTGATTTTCTTTTAAACAAAAGGCAAAAAGTGGGGGTGGTTTCCTGTATGAACTAATGTGTGAACAAATTTCCCATGATTCACTGCAAAAATTAAAAATGAAATCACTAGTTTGCTGGTACTGGCCACTATGCACACCAACATGTAGCTAAGAGTGAAGCACCAAACACACAGTTTAGTACATCTACTGTTTCTGTTGTGAAAACCCAACAATGGAAAATAAATAGTGAGCAAGCCATTTGTAATATGTATGTCAAACATTAGAGGGCAGAAATATTCCACTTTTTTGTCAACCCCTTTGACTAAAGACTGCAAATTTTACACACTCATACAAAACCTACAGCCTCATGGTAATGAGAATGAGATCTGTGATTTGAAATCATCATATGTCCTTTCACTTTTTGAATTAAAAAGAGCAATAGCTGACCTGGGTAAATATTTATAGTTGTCCAGGGCAAAGGGTTATAGTTGGCCTGGGAAATGGGTTATAGTTGGCCTGGGAAAAGGGTTATAGTTGGCCTTGGAAAAGGGTTATAGTTGGCCTGGGAAAAGGGTTATAAGCTGGCCTGAGCCAGACTCAGTAAGAGTTAAAAGGCCAAACTGTTTCTATTTTAAGGGATAAAAACAGAATGAAAATAAGGTAAAGAAGATGGACCAGTAAGTGTTAAAAAACTTCAAGAATGAGGACTAACCTGTTTGGAAGATACCAAGACACCAAGCTATCTGCAGTCAACAGAGACATGGGCCATATAGAAAGGAAAGTGAAGGATATCTAAAAGCTAATCGTAAAAAATATACAATTTGTATTTAAAATTTTATTTTACACTCATTCTGTGCACTGGATTCAGGAAACTGCTGTTTCTTCACTGGGAAAAGATGGGTAAGACACAGAAATAAGAACATGGGCAAAGAAGCATGCTGTCATAGACATAGAAAAGAGTGTTGAGATAACATCATTATGGGATAACATCATTGTGGCTATAGAATGTTGAAAAGGGTTTAAATGAGTTTTATGGAAAATGGAATGTTATTTTCTTATTTCACTGACTAATGATGAGGTCTAGGTCTTGAAGGGGCTACATTTACAAGTTATACCTACAGGTTACAACATTTACAAGTTAGTTATGTCAGTTATGAGTGTTTGTGGGCCAAAACTGGCCCAGTTGTACCAGCAGTATTTAAAATTGATCTTGGCATTTGAATCTGGTCCTCTTGTGGCACGCAAGCTTGTGAAATGTTTGCACAGAATTTTTAATTTGGGCAAAATCTGGTTTTATCGGTAGACAGCTCCTTTTAAACTGTAGCCGGTTTCCTGCACCTGGACCGAGATAGAATCATTCCACAGTGGTATGTGGGCCAGATAAATGTTGCTAGCAAGTGTGGACTAACCACTTGGCAATCACACGTTTGCTCACTGGGTTGCCTTGAACTCCACATAACTGAATTGAAAGAGCATCTCTCTATTCTATGTTATTCTATTCTGTGTTAGAGAAAAAACTCCTTACTCTAGTATTACTGTGCCTCTACTAAAGCCCAGCTCAACCTCAGACCTTGCATCTTTCAGATACCAGACCTTTATCGGTGTCTATTGGAATAGCTGTGGCGTTCTCCATCCTCGGTTTGTTCCTGCTGATCTGTGTGCTACAGATCTTCTGGAAGAAGATCAAGACCTGTTGCAAGAGAAAAAGTGAGTCTTGAATTTAACATCAAGTCATTAGCCATTCATTTACCACAGTGATGACTGGGAAATAATATAATGTTACTGCTTTTGTCTCTCCCTATTGAAGAGCCTTCTGTCACAGATAAAATCTGCAAGTAAGTGACACCATAATTTTAGATACATGTACACTTGTGTTTGTGTGCATGGGGATGTGGGTATAGTAGGGGATGTGGGTATATAATATTGTATACCCAAATATGTGAGCCAGCTGCTAACTACTACTGCACACACACATACTACTTCATTTTGAACACCTGTTAACATCACTCAGTTCTTTGTGGCTCAGATTACCACGATGCTGGAAATGTTCTTTTTATGCTTTGGTCCATGTGTCTCTTGTTGTACCACATACCAAAAACCCACTGGACCCACTGAAGCACCAGTCTGAGATGAGCCGATATATCTTTCTGATATAACATGCCTATAAAGTGGCCCTCACATGGCAATAAGACAAGCAAAATGTGGCCATAAAGAGATGCAACTCGGATATCGTGTAGCATTCAAATGATGCTCATTCCATGTTCAGAGATGTTTTTAGGTTCACTACAGATGTAAAGTGGTTTATTTGAGTTATGCTAGTTTTCCTGCTGACTCCAGCCAATCTGGAAATTCTCACCTCATCTAATCTCACCTCATCTCGCATCAGCTACGGGTTTCCACCCACAGAGCTAACCTTTTTCTTTTGCTTTTCACACCACTACTTCCACTCTAGAGACCAGTTTCTGAAACACTCAACCAGTCCATCTGGCATCAACAACTTTGCCATGATCAAAATCTCTCAGATCACATTTTTCTCATACATACGTACATACATACATACATACATACATACATACATACGTAGACACAGTTCATATAGAAATCCAGGTAATTCTAAAGGATTCACAAATGTGATATTACATTATGTATTATAATTATATGATTTGCTAATTAAGATGTATTTATCTTTGCAGAAAAATGGGTTGTAAGAAGTCAACACCTCCTTTCTCCATTAGCAGAATTATAGACAAGAAATGACGATGTTTACAATGTCAAGCTTACCGGCAATTTTCTCTGATGTTTAAAAGTGTTGTGTATGTATATAGTAAGCAAGTAAGTAGTTTACATGCAGACCAAGTAAAATGCATATGGATAGGATCTTTCATGATTTCTAACTGAAAATATTATGTGTGAACACTTGCATCCAGATTCAAGGTCAAGCCGCCAGTCAATGAGATGAGTTGCTCATTATTCCCATTTATTCATACTTTTCTGCCTCAAATTGCCATTTGCTTGTATATTGCAATGCTGTGTTTTATTTATATTTTCAGTTAGTTAAAGCTCAGTTAGGTCATCAAAAGGTACCATTAACTCAAAGTCTACATTTATTAAAGGTTTTAATTTAAGAGTATAGAGTAAATGTGATTTGCTGCTGTGACAGGATGTGGGCTGTAAGAACCACTGGTTTCAGAGTGCTGTGGTTTCCTTTCTTCAGTGTCCAGAAAGCAGCTGAGCAAGTAAACTGTGTGTAGATCAGTTCATGTAAACTGTGCGTAGATCAGTTCACGTAAACTGTGTGTAGATCAGTTCACGTAAACTGTGCGTAGATCAGTTCAGCAACTCTGGCCCTGACCCCTCTCTCCTCATCATATGTGACCAGGCAGCGTTAAAGTAAATACAAAATATGTAAAAACATGCCAACACATATTAAACATGTCCCCATGAGACTTATGTATTAAACTTTATAATTGCCAGATGCATTAAATGGTTTGGGACTTTAACAAAAGCTATCGTTATCACATGAACTTAAGTTTGTGTTGTTCTCACCGCTAGTCCCCCATTAGATTAATAAATTAACTTTAAAAGTTTCAGATAATTGTGAATGTTGAAGAAATTGTTCAGCAATGAACCAAATGTTTTTAGCACGATTATAATTTAGCTTTGGATTTGGAAGAAACTCTGACTTAATGTTTAAACTCTGTTTATTAGGAAACAGGAAAGTAATTGAAAAGTCCAACAACGTTTTGTATCAGTTCTCTAATGCATTGTACTGATGGATCTTTGTTTCCTGCGAACTACATTATTAAAACAAATCTTATATAAATCTAAAACAAATGTTTTGGTCTTTGTTTTTGTGTTACTTCTAAATGATTTTTTTTATTATTTCATGAGTCAGTGAAGCAAGTATGAGTTGTGTGGGTGTTTTTTTAAATCAACACATTACAAAGCATTACTAATTTGTGTGGAGAGGAAAGAGACTTTTAAACCACAGAAACTCCACGGATGCTCTTTCTGTTAAGCTGTAGGTTACCTTTCCTTTAACCGCCTCCTAAAAGCAACATTGATTAACAGCTGATAAAACAAATATGATTTGGACTGTATAATTTAAACCTAAACTGTCTCTTTAATGATTTAAATTAAAACTGTATCATGTTTATTCATTTCCTGATTTAATTTCCTGAACGTGAGTGGGCTTTGCAATGTTGATATCATTAGTGTGATCTATGACTTCAAAGCAACGTATACTTACCATGTGGGTAGCAGTGTTTGAAAACGAACAGCAGCCTCTCAGCTTGTAAATGTTGTTTAGAGGAAAGAAGATATATCTAAACCACAGAAACTCCAGTGGTAAATTCTATCAACTTGAACTTCTTTTTCTTTTAAATGGTACCTTAAAACTAGTAAAAATTAACCAATGAAATGAGGATTCTTTGACTGTGGCATTTTCTATTGGAGGATTTGGTGATTTAAAGGTTAACCAACATCAGAAGCATATTTATAAAGAGTAGAATAACATTAAGATTTTTCCCTGACTCATTTAGGACCAAAATTGTTTTTCTGGATTAAATTCCAATTTCTGTATGTATCATACTAGGCAGAGACGTGTGTTGTAGATTTAAAATGCTTTCTTTATGGTGCTATCTTTATGTGCTGTTGAAATGTCAAATGTCCATGTTCTTAGCTGTGTGAGAGTAGTGAGAGGATTTCCTCATTTTTTGCCGTATCTAGACATTATTTTACTTCTGTTCAGAGTCCCATTTCCCAAAACCATCTTAGAGTCAAGATCATCTTAAATGAAAAGAGTGTCCAGTGTATTGCTCACTCTAATTCACAGCAAGTCATATTAGTTGAAAGAGTTCTTAGAACAGTTCCTTCTGTATAACTCTCAGGTTATAT
Organism: Sternarchorhynchus goeldii; assembly: GCA_028565775.1. NCBI lineage: Eukaryota > Metazoa > Chordata > Actinopteri > Gymnotiformes > Apteronotidae > Sternarchorhynchus > Sternarchorhynchus goeldii. Next base: position 13,163,603 of record JAOXYF010000013.1, read on the forward strand.
ATACTTCAAGCATATGTTATGAGTCAGGATTAGGCACATTTAATGCACTGTTAACATACTTAACAGTCATTGTGTGTCACCATGGGAAAAAATATTTTTACAGCCCGCATGTAAGGAACATCACAAAAGTCTTCAACCAAGAATTGTTGAGGCTTATTCAGAGGAAAGAAATGCATAGAAAAAAATCACATATGGGCTGCGTGTGTCATATGGTAGAAAACTCCCTTTTACCAGAATGCTAGTTCTACTGAAAACTCCCTTTCAACAGAGTGCAGGAACAGATATCGTCACAAAAAACATTTGTATGGAATGTTTGATGCAAATACGTCATAAAAGCAATGCTTTGTTTCAAAACTGGGACAAGCTAACTAGCACACCGATATATAACCAGTGACATGTTTTTCAAAGAGTAAAGGAAATGTAAAGGTTTACCAGATACCACAGAATATTACCATATCTTCAGTTTGATCCATTGACGGTGGTTAATACAAGAGGAAGTAGTGTTCACGTTTAACTCCATAAATGTCTGACATCAGTTGTAAGCTGATGAAGCTGGGGTCCTGTGCTTGGTCTGCTTGATGACAGGGAAAGCTTCAGGAACAGCAGTTTTGAAATTTATTGGTGACCAACTTAACAAATTATGTTTTGGGTTTTTTTTTGGATGTGTATTTTACATTCTCATACAAAAAAGCATCATACAAACATTAATAAATACACTTAAACAATTTGTGCATCTCCAGAGCTTCAACAAGCTCAGTTGGGGAAGTCATTGTTAGTTTACACTGTGGAAGTTTCCATAGAGACCTGGACGCCTTTTGTCCAGTCTACCCTAACTAGATCCCACACCTGACCAAGTTAGGACAGATCACATATATAGCCTCAGATCAGTACTATGCCCTTATCCTGCCTCTCCTTCAAGACCCATGTACTGCCCTGAAGAGTAACAAAAAACACAGAGTTTAGTGTTTTCCCTCCTCTGGCTTCACATTCTGGCATTATTTACTCTTGTTAGCATTAACACCATTACTGAATTTCTTTAACAATAACATTTGTTTGTTTTTTAAAGAGGTGCATTTTAGTCACAGTGCAAACCTTTTAGTACTTGTTGCATCCCCAATAAATTCTGAAATAAATTTTTATAAATGTCACATTAGTTAAAAACTAATTAAGTTAAAAACTTAATGTTTAGAGTAGTAAAGTTCCAAGTGTGTTTATTCAAACCATAACGTTTGTTTGAGTCCAGCATCTCCTACTTAGTTTCTAGAGGAAAATTCGGTTCAGTGTTTTCAGTCATGTGTTTTTAAACAGAGTTCACACACAAGCAGATCCAGAAGAGGCCAGTTCCACATCATCAAGTGTGAACGACAGAGCATCCATTGTGAAGTTTTGGTTCTCTTCGTACTGCAGAAGCAAAGGACAGGCTAAGAGCAATGCAGAACACTCTGTTCCATTTGTATCTGTCTGAGGGAACACTGACATGGTGTCCTTCACTAAACCTATAACATTTACTGTCTGGATGAGACTGTTTTTCAGGTAGTTGGAAATTCCAGAAGAACCAGCATCATTGTCACTTCCTGATTGGCTAAAGTTTGTCTGTGCTTGAGTACCTGACTGGCAATTTACAGGCTTTCTGAATCTGCACCAGTCACAGTACTCATGGTCTGAACACATACATGTCACCTGAGCAGACCTATAGCCACATGATGGGGCAGCCATGTGTGTGTCCATTTCACCGTGCTCAGTGCTCTCATTTAGCGTGTCCACACTAGCAGGACTCTGACTCCTATATCTACCACCGACTTCCACCCCCGACAACAGCCCGACGTCCTCTCTGTCTAGACAACCAGACACCGTGTGGGGGCTGAGGCCCAAACCACTGTCCTCCCCTCTCTCAGTTCTGTCAACACAAATTCTTTTGTCCGGCGAAAGAATCTGCTCTGTGTTGGCTGCCCCAACACTTCCACTGCCCTCAGTTCCTTTCAGACTCCCACAGCCACTGTCCACTTGTGGGTCTGCAATTCGTCCATCTGTCCTTGCATGAGGACCAGAAGGGTGCGACGAGTCCATGCTCACTCCACTGTCCAGGCTTTCCCTCCTCTCTTTCTCGTCCTCTGTATCTGTACTTTTCTCTTCTGATGTTTGTCTCTTTATCTCTGTTTTATTGGTTATGAGTAACCAGCCCTTGTCTGTCACCACCTCCACTTTGTCGAGTCCTACGATCATGGGACGCCATCCGTTCACAACGGGTTTCTGAAGAGAAACGTGCATATTTGAATACCTGTTTACGCATACATTTACATATTTGAATACCTGTTTATGCATACATTTACATATTTACATTTTAACAATACTCCTCGCCACCATTAGAAAGAAATCACAGTATCTAGAAATCATACTATCTAGCTGAAGTGTCAAAGTGTGTAGGCAGGCTTGCATACTGAAGTTTGTGCTCCCCGAATTATCTGATTTCTAAGAAATGTGAAGTGGCTGTTTCGGTGCTCACAAATACCAGAGATCAGCTTCACTTCTTATAGGATCTCACATTATACTTTGTTCCATTTTTGTTTATTGTTTAATGACCTTTAACCTTTGATGAAACCAGATATATGCAGAGGTAACTCACCAGGGCAGCAGGCATTTTCCCAGGACGTCTTAGAAAACAGACAAGGAGCATAAACAGAGCAGCAATGCCCAGAACTCCAAGGAATACCGTGGAGATAATCACCGTCATATCTGAAAGGAAGAAACAAAATAATAACTTAATCTATTTTTGTAGTAGAGAATTAAGTTTCATGATTACAGATCTAATATTTGATAGAACACAAAGCAAATCCAATTCTCAGAATATATAAATTAAAAGCTACTGCCATCACATTTACCCAGTGGTAGCTGTATGCATCTTACTGAAGAAATGTTTCTGGCATCCGTGGTTATGCTCTCCACCTTCACACGAACGCAGTACATGTGCCAAGTTTGCAACGAGTTAAACTTCAGCTCACCATCATCGTCAGCCCTTCTAATCAGTGTCTGCATATCATGGAGCACACAACAAATGAACAGGTATGTTTAACCAGCAACACACTGGGTCAAATATGTGAAAATGTCAAGCATGTTCCAAGTTAAATATGACTGACTTTATATGGCTGATATATGATTATGCTTATGCTATTAGCAGGAGAACATACCTGGTTTTCCTGACCATGTGGCCACAGATAGGCAGTATACTGTAGACCGAAGGCAAAAATTCTGTAAAGCTCAGACTTATTTTGAACCCTGACTTGCACAGAGTGTGAGGTAAGTGACAAATGAAAAGATGGAGGGGACAGCTGACCTATGACATGGAAATGAGGATTTGTAGTATTAGATGAATATTTCAGAGTAAGATAAAGCATTACACATGGAAATTTGCAAGATTAACTGTATATTTTTTTTATAAAATAGTTGTAAAATAAGATAATGTTTTAGATTAGTACATTAATTTGAGCAGAATTAGGGTACGTTCATGACTTACTTCTTTTTATATTAATAAGTTTGTTTTTACTCCAGGAGATCTTATTTTCAGGCATGAGTATTCCAACTCGAGCTTCTAATTGTATATCGTTTAAAACAATTCCAATATTACATGTGGTGGTTTTGATATGATTACATTGTGACACATTTCTCCAGCCTGTAGATGTGAGATAGCTGGGGGGATAAAAAAAATGTACAAACGACGTGCATTTTGATGTACAATGAAGCAAATTGTGTAATAGACATGAACCGGCACAGTTATACCAGGTAAGAAGGTTTACCATCAGGCCTGTAGGGCAGAAGAGACACTGCGATAGAGGTAAACAAAACGTAAAATAACGACTTCTTACTCAGACAGCTGAACTTGGTAGAGCGAATCCAATGGCTCGTTCTCAGGTGGCTTCCAGGTCACCGTCACATTGCCTTCCATTATGTAAATAGCAACATCTTCGGGTTTAATTTTTTGACCTGAGAAATAGATAAATAGTTTACACGTCGACAACGAAACTGGGTTTTTAAAAAACTTTCCAGTACTTTCAGTTCCCTAAACAGAAGTGCTATCTCATAATTGAGCTCGCTATAAAGATATGTATAGAATATAAATGAAGAAAATGTGATCATGTTGCCCTCAAAGAGAGGATTTAGAACTCTGATTTCATTGTAAAATATGCAAAAATCGTTATACTAAGGACAGTTTGTGTTTATTGTAAATAGTATAACATGACAGACAGTTAAGAGGGAACCTCCTCTTACGTCACAGTGATACTGGAAAATAAAAATGACAGTTTAGAGTCTAAACTTTAGACTCAAACGGAGAATTAGAAACTCCATTTTTACACACAGAACACATATGGTAATTTCATAATGTCTTTCTGTTTTTACCCAGTAATTCCACCCTGTACAATTATTAAAACAGTTTACTGAACACAGTGAATGTAATGAATTAACAAACTATAATCAATTTAAAATAAAGGAAAATATAGAAAAAGAATAAAAGACTGAAATAAAATGTTCTTTGTGTAAAAGAAGTGTTTTCATACCTGATATGTAAAGCATTAACTGCAGAAATATGAGAAGCACTGAAGTCCAGGAGTTGTTGTCCATGGTTTGGTTAGTATTATGGTATCATACCGAGCAAGACTCCCTCCTTCCAGTTCAAGATCAAAGCGTCTCAAAAACTTACGAGATAACCAAAACATATGTCCCTTTTAATCAGTCAGTTACTTTAGTTCTATGTCCTCTTTTGTGTCAATAACGGTCTCTGCTTCCTCTCAGTGCGAACACGGACATCGAATGATGGTGTCTCTCATCGGTTTCAGTGCGAACTCCCCTTAGCACCGCCTCGTTTGCACTCTGACGTCCACGTAACGTAGTTGCTTCCTGTTATGCTTTCTGCTTTACACTTCCTGAACTTTTTTTGGTTTTTTTTGCATGGAGTCTCTGAAGTTAAACAACTTAAATGAAGAACTGAAAAATACTGCGATTACTTGAAACCAATTGTCCAATTAATGAAACCATGTTTTTTTTTTCCAGTTTGTGAGTTATATGAGCTGACAATTTACAGGAATTCCATATATCGTTTCAAATATAATTTTTCAAGCTGTGATAAATTAACTGAAGTATGCCAAGATTCTATGTGAAAATGCTTTTCCCTAATCATTTTATGCTTTCCATAACTCATAACATTTATGATGAAAATACTGAACTATTAGAAGCATGTCTCTAAAGATCAGGGCAATACAGAATAATTTCCTTATCCAAACACACTATATTGCCAATAGTATTCGCTCACCTTCCTTGACTCACATATGAGTTTAAGTGACATCCCATTCCTAATCAATAGGGTTCAATATGACGTCGGTCCACCCTTTGCAGCTAGAACAGCTTCAACTCTTCTGGGAAGGCTTTGGAGTGTGTTTATGGGGATTTTTGACCATTCTTCCAGAAGTGCATTTGTGAGGTGACATACTGATGTTGTACGAGAAGGCCTGGCTCTCAGTCTCCCCTCTAATTCATCCCAAAGGTGTTCTATCGGGTTGATGTCAGGACTCTGTGCAGGCCAGTCAAGTTCATCCACACCAGACTCTGCCATCCATGTCTTTATGGACCTTGCTTTGT